>CCAG010003667.1:0-63404 GCA_001077435.1 Glossina morsitans morsitans | reverse complement strand
ATTAAACCAACCTATTGAAGAAGCATGGATTTCGGGAGTACCATTGTTATACTTTGAGCCACGTTCCCACATGCCAAAATCCGGTGTACGGTAAGCTCTTTCGACATAGTATACCAAATTTTGAATAAAAGCCACTTCATCCTTTAAGAAAAAATATTTAATTTTAAATATGAAATAAAAAATATTGTTCATGTTGACTTACCTGCGTATAGATAATTTGCAAACCCGAAGTAATCATTTGAACTAAAAAAATTATGTACAAAGAGACCACATCTATTTGCAAATGGTTGTAAAAATCATCGGAGTATATTTCCTCTCCAGTGTGCAAATGAAATTTACTATGTAGAGCATGTTGATTGCATTGCCGCTGTTTGAAGAGTTCGACGCGACAAGCTTGCTTTATCCAGCATTGTAATATGCCACGCATGCACTTCACTGTTGATTGTCCGAGCTCATAGGATTTACCACGATCGTCGTCAATGCGTCTATAAGCTTGATATAAGCTCCAGACAGCAGCTGCACAGTAAACGCTATCACGCACCGAACCTACCTCCTGATCAGTGCTCATAACCGGGAAGAGGCCAGTAATGGGACTTTGGTGGCGTAAAAGTTGCCGTTTAACTTCAAGTAAAAACAAAAGCTATTTTCTTTCTAACTGATAATTGTAATTCATGTAAAGCGTACGTTGAACTCGCGTAATTGTTTACACAAAAAATCAAAACAAAACAAATAAATAAACAAATACAATCAACTCTATATTACAGATCTATTGACACCTGCATCTACAATTGGTAGTGTATGATTAATTGTTATATAATTATTTAGAATTTAGCAAATATCTTCTCACCTATGCCATAATAGATATCCAATTGTTTCACGGTGTCTTCATAATTAGAAGTTTTCAGAAATTGATCCAAATTAATATCTTCTAAACTGTTTTGCCTCTCTGTTGTGTTTGGAGCAATTCCGCCAATTCCGCTGCATGTTGTGTTAATGGTCAAGCTGCTAAGCATTATAACTTTTTACATGTAGCTTCTTTTAATTTTGCAAAGCTTACGTTTTTGGAGGCTCTTTCATCGCGTTTCCAAACAATTTTTTTTATGTTTTATTACAAATTTTTTTAAATAATCGCCAACATTTAAAAAATCTCGTACAAATCACTTTAAGAGTCAAACATTAACATCTAATCGAGTTGAGTTGAATAGAAAGTTCACAACAGACGAGTAATGAACTTCGCAGGGCGACACGGTAATGTTTTAAAGCAGAGAAAACATATGGTTTCTTAGTCCTAGCGCTTGTAATTCTTTTCGCAAAATGCAAAAAAAGACAAAGTTGTACACATATTGAACATCCTGTTTTGTATAATAAACACCCCTGTTTCTTCGTTAATTTGAAAAATGTTTCAATATTCGAATTTTAGGGAAATGTTCACTGAGCTTTCTTTATGTATCCACATCCGTATCTTTTGTGAATAAATTTGCAAAATTGACAAAGGTATTCTGAAACTAAAAGACTAAGCATATAATTAAAGGAATATAGAACAAAAATTACATATATGTACATTGTGTAAATAGAGAAATTTTCTAATTAGAGAACTGATTATTATTTAGTTTATGGCACGTTTTCCGACCAGTCAAGTTAATATTTAACAGAAGTGTTATAAAATATTTTTTCGTTGCGACCAATTAATGAACATCACGGAGAAAAACAAAATGTTCACAAATGAATCGCATTAACCAACGGGCTAGTCACGTGACCGAAAGTTAGCCTTCGATTTCGTACTCAGTTGTTTGTCAAAAACGAAATAGAAGATGCAAAATTTTTCATAGGTGATTACTCCTTAAGGCACTGAGTATGTGTGGTGTTATATAGGTTTCACGTTCGAGTTTCCAACTTTTTGGCTATATGTACGCACTGTAGCAAATATGAGTCTGGCAATGATTTTTTCGAACAGCTGTTGATCAGGCAGACGCATCTTCAGAAACAAAGTCTAGTTCATTTCCGATATTTTTGTTTTGCGTCGAGAGAGAAAAAAAAGAAATGGGAACGTAAAAGTTGAGCTGCTAGAAAACATTTTGTAAACGCGAAACTTAAAGTTAGTTATTGAATAAATTAAAGTAAAAGAAATTTTATTTAATTTAATATTAACTTTGAAGATCTAATTGAGTGAAAATTGAAAGAGAACGATTACAGAAGAAAATAAAAATTAATTTGGTCTTTTTACTCAACACGAATGTCATTTGCAAAAATACAATGCAATGGCAAAAGAAGAGGAAGATTTTGACTAAAAATAACTGGGCAAAGTATATTAATATATATGAGTTTCCATAGTTGAGTTTCTTTTACATTACCATTAGTGAGTTGATTTTGTTTCAAGTTTTTTTTAGGAAGAAACTTAATTAATTGTTATTACAAAGCTAAGCGCGATGAAAAAGTGGACACCAGAAAACCAAGGTAAACTTGTAACTTGTGGAAATTAGATGATATTTTAAATTTTCATTTGTTTCATTAAAAAGATAGAAACATTGTTAATTTGCTGGCCATCTTAGTAAATGTTTTTTTTTTTTGTGTCAGAAGGATCGATATTCATTTAATCAATCTTTGTCATAGTTGTCGTTGTTTAAGGCCTTTAAGGGCACTGTCGCGTCTGCAATCGCTGTGGTCATACAAAAACCTCCACCTCATATTTATGAGAAAAACATACAAATTTGAACTTTTTGCTCATTTACAAACGTTTACTTTGTCTATCTTTTGACTTTGTATGGAACCAATGAATCAATACTGCAGTAATCTTTTGTAATTATTTCAGAAAAAAAGATAATAAAGGAGAAAATATTATATTAGAAGGAGCCGTAGTTTCTTTTTGACATCGTGTGCTTAACCCTTTACACTCTGTAGGCGCCGTTATTGCGCCATATGCTTTCATTGCACTAAGTCTGTCGGTGCCGCTATTGCGTAGTTTGCATTCAATGACTAGCGAATTTTGAATTTTATTTTATATTAGATAGATTTACCCTTGAGATAACATGGAAGAAGGAGATTATTGGAAAAGTTTTAAGATCAGTGACAACGAAAGTGATAATGAAATACAAAGTGAATATACCGACACTGATAGCAGTGATGATAGCGACATAATAGTACAAAAAAGCGGAAAGTATGTGTTAGTGAGAGTGATACTGATGACATTGCTAGTTATTCTGAAGAAATAGATGAAGGTGATGACAATTGGTAAGATATAACAGAGAGTGATGAAGTTCCAGTAGAATAAATTTTACAGTAGCACCGAATGTTGTGGGACCACAAGTTTCTTCAAGTGTTGTAGAACTTTTACAATTTTTCAAATTGTTTTTCACAGACGAGTTAGTTGATGAAATCATAAAAGAAACGAACAGTTAAGCCCAAAAAAATTGAATTCGAAAGCAATAACCAAAAACTCTATGTGGCGAACTTGGAAAGATGTGGAACGAGATGAATTCTAGGCATTTATTGTGGTTATTATAAATATGGAAACAATGCCAATTTCAAACATGCAGGAATATTGGACGATACAAGAAGTAGATTCAACCAAATTTTTTGGATGCTGCACCTCAAAACACCTGATCCAACAAACAAGGACCTAAGAACTCGATTACCAAAAGTGAGCAATTTTGTGGGATACATAAATTCGAAATTTTCGGAATATTTTATACCCGGAAACAACATTTGTGTTAACGAGTCTGTAGTGAAATGGGGTATAAAAAATTTTGTGCTTGCAGATTTAGAAACAGCTAAGTATATACTATATACTTCGGCATATATTACGGCGGTATAACTTCTGAAAATCTTGTTAGACCTGATTTACCAATAAGCACAAGAATTCCGTTACATCTTTTTTAAAAAATAATAGATAAAATACCTACCGCAGAGGGGTACCACCTGTCCACAGACCGGTATTACACCAGCCTACCTTCAGCTAAGGAATTAATGCAAATGAAATGCCAACTAACTGGTACTATTCAAACCAAGAGAAAAGGTCTTCCTGCTACTATAAAAAAACCAAAATTTTTAAAGGGAACAACTGTGGCTAAAAGAAAAGGGAATATAACACTGTTAGCTTGGAAGCATAAAAGGGTTGTTACTTTATTGAGTACCTGGAATGATACTAGAATGACATCTACCAAGAGATATATTCGAGATGGGTCAGAAGTAATAGTCAGTAAACCTAACGTAGTGCTCGACTACACACATTGAATGGGTGGTGTAGATCGGCCTGTTCAATATGGATCAACTTATTGCTTCCTGAGAAAATCTCTCAAGTGGTGACGAAAGTTATTTTTTTGGGGGATGGAAATATGTATAATCAATGCGTATATCCTCTATAAAACCATTAAAAAACAGAATGGGCAAAAACCAAAAACACACTTGAAATTTCTGAAATTGTTGGTCGATGACCTAATAGGCAGTTTCCGGGTGAAACGCACAAAAAAAAAATGGCAGCAGCATTTCCGAAGGTTAAATGGAAAACTTCATGTAATGCGAAGAGGTACAAAAAAGGACTGTATAGTATGTTCTAAGGGTGAAGGTAATTCCGGAAGACGGGAAACAACCGAATATTGTGACACATGTCCAAATAAGCCACGGGTGCATATGGGAGATTGTTTTCACAAATATCACACTAAGTTGAATTACAAAATATAAATATCAAATTGTATTTCTTTTATCACAAACTACATTAATTAAATAATTAATTTATAACAACAGATCTTTTTTTTTTTTTTAGTACAACAGAAGTTCATTTTTCAGATGCTCTAATGCAAAAATATCACGGAGTTGTCGCAGTTTTGAGTAAAAAACATTTGGAGTACAAAGGGTTAAGCGGCGAAGAAGATACACTTTTTGATGTTTTTTTTTATAAAAACACCTAGAGAAACGGAGCTTTTAATGTGAAATATAAAATGAAATCAAAGAGGCGTTTATGCACATTTGGAGACTTCATCTTTTACATACTAAAGAGGAAATATTTCCAACTGATCCAGATATTGGATGGTGTTAAATGAAGCAGCTGGACAGGTTTATAGTTGTTATTCACAATATCTTAATTATATTTTTGATAATTGGCTGGATTAAGCGTTAAGCGAAAAATCTCTTGTTAATGTTAATGTTAAACAAAAAGAGGCAGTTAGATTAATTAACAATTTTGTTTTAATAATCTGTGAATAAAACTCAATTTATTAAACAAATATTTTCTTTATGTATATTTTTTAAGTTAGCTTTTATTAAATAAATTGTTATTTATATACACATATTATCTTCTTCTTATGTACACATCTTAACAAAATTATAAATCTTTCCTTAATCTTCTTTATAATTCTTAAATATCTATGAAATTATAATATATAAAAGAACTATTAAATATCAATTCTATTTATGAGAGGAAGGTAGCTCAGAGATCGTCGGATCCAAATTGGGTGTCTGCCATAGACATCGCGGTCCAAAGGAGACCATAGGTAGGGCAAGGTAAAGAATGGCCCAGGGCTTACGATATGTCCGTTCGGTGAGGTAGGTTTCGTTCGTCCGCTCATTCTTGTAAGGCTAAAGTACGTGCAATTCTTTTAGGCGTAATCGTCCGTGGGGAGTAGTTAGCTCGGCTAAGGTACGTACGGCAGTGTCCAAAGCCTTTGATCTTCTTTTAATGGAACTGAAGAGTGGCCTTCAAAATAATTTTCGATAGATCTTTGTTTGTCAAGCACAAGCGAGGACTCTGCGTTACAACGCATGAAATCAAAATTGTCAAAGCGATCGTAAGCAGTATTAGTAGTATCGGTTTTTAGAACTGCATTTATAAAAGAAAACAGCTGCAAATTGAAAGTAAAATAAATTCCGAAGAAAATTGCTTACTTACAAACTTATACTGTCGCTATCATTCATAAAGCGCAAAGGAGCAACGAATACTAAAAACCCGTCATTCTGCTGGACGTATTAGCTTTATGGCCAACTGGCCTAGTCCATTTTACTAAAAAAAACGAAAAAAAGGGAAGTAATCAGTAAGGTTGAGAGATTTATGCACATCAGGCGGAATGGTTCTTTTCCTTATATTATGTCATTTGGCAACAGAAATACATCGAGATTGGCGGAAAAGGAGTTTTGTAAGACGTACAAAGGCTCTGCGGGACGCCTCAAATCCTTTTTCTTTCCGTGAAAATGATTTTATATATTTGTCAACAATCTAAATTAAAATATACATATTGTTGCACGTAGATGTTTGCAAAAGTTTCGGGTGTCAAAAAAGGCTTTTGAATACATTTTAGGAAAATTTGATGTCAGCGATGACCCAAGAATATATATGCATTCAGTGATCCGTTTAGCCCCTGCTTTGGAGTTGTTGGGGTCTGAAGGCTATCAATGCCTGGCAGGAAATGATTTTTACTTAAGCGTTGCATAGAGCAACTAAATTGCTACGCTGACCTTTGCAATCTTGGTCCTAGAGGACCATCCATAATATGGTAGGACAAAATCCCGATTGCAAGAGATTTGCAAGTATTTATGACAGTGTTGATCTGAGGACCATTCTGCTTGGAATGAAGTTCAGAAATAAGGAAGATGTCATGTGCACTCTATAAGAGCTTTTTTGGGAAGACGATGTCTATCTTCGTCCCACGGGGAACTAAACATGCAGTCTATTAGCCTAAGCGATTACAGTTCGGTTGTCTATATATGTGTGGCGTCACGGACTTGTTATAAGAGATGATTGCTCCTACATGTTGAGTCCAACTCTGAATATGAAAGTCTAAACTAATCAAGTTAATTTGCACATTTTCTGCAGTGCCGGAAGCAACGAAGAAAATATTGTCAGCGTATATACCTATGTAATCCGTTAGTAGATCTTCTTCCAACGGTCTGTAAATGTTTTATAAAACAGTACGAAAAGGTGACCCGTGTGAGATCGCATTGTCTAGGGCCAATCTGGAATAGTATCCATCAATTTTCACGAGCATTCACCGGCAAGAGAATGAAGTAAGATGAATTTGCGATTAACTCTCCATCTATTAAGCTCCTGGATGACTTGGGTTAAAACCGATTCGATTAAAGGTGTCTTTTAATGTCTTCTGTAATAACAAATGAATGGCTGATTTGACCACTTATTCCACAAAACTTCCTCAAGCTGATGACAAAGAATATATACACTATGTCTGGACAGAGAGTCGTGCTGTATTTTAGGGAAATTATTTCTGGTATGTCTTTCTGGAGAGTATTGCTACGAAAATCCCAAATCCAGTTAATGCTAACTAATCGATTTTCGTAAGTAACAAATTCCCTAGTGCATATTCGCGGCACGTCATACAGCTGCTGGCCGAGGAAAACGATTAGCAGAAAAGCAGGTTAACGGATTAAAAATGAAACCATGAAGTTAGGTGATTGTAACATGCTTGTAAAAATGTATATAAGTAGACTATTTGCGGAAGACAGTTTAGTCGTAAGAGAACATTCAAGTGAGGAATAATAATAGTTGTGTTGAGCAGCAAAAAGTAACGTTAAAAACAAAATAAATAATAAATTGTAAATAATCGTACATTTAGGAACATAATAAAACTTTGAAGTGCATTTTCTTTTCAATATCCACGATCCAGTGATACGGACCGTATCATAGAAAAGCGGAAATTTGTAACAGTATTTTCTCCAAAATTTTACATAGTATGGGCAGAAGGGCGGCTAAATCTTCCAGATGACAGAGATTTCGGTCTTGTTTAGACATGGATGACAAAACGGCTGTCTTCCATTTATGTGGAAAATACAAATAATAATAATGTTACAACTTGCGTGAGCATCTTTTAACATTCAAACGAACGATAACTTGTACAAAGATGGCTTTTGGTATATGTGGTATAATGAGGTAAGCAAAGGGATTTGAATTGAGGAGGCAACAATAACAGTAGCCTGATTGTATTGGTCGATTTATATTTAGGAAACTGAGACATTTCGGATTACTAGAAATATGTGTGTGTATGTTGTAGTTAACGCAAAATTTCCCTTCACAAATATTATGTGCAGGTGGTTGGACAAACGTCGCGCGAAAAGCCATACGTTTGCAGAGACTTTTTAGTAGTCTTGGCCTTTAAGAGGATTAGGTATGTCTTCGCGAATAGCATACACATGATGTAATCAAAGTTTTTGCGTTGTGGTCGAAGAATATTACCAAATGTGATGACGACTATCTTGAATCTACTGACTTTCCATTTCCTATTTTTTTTTTTTTTTTGATTTTCTTGAATTCACAGGGCAGGGTGTTTAAAATTGATTTCGTTCATCAGTTTCTCTTCTGTATAGTGCACCATTCTTACGCAATAAATTTCGCCATAACAGCATTTAAACTTGCGATGTGAAGTGATTTTTATGGGAACGATGCCGTCAAGTGGTTCGCTCTAATTAGCAAATCAGCACTTTTTAATTCAGTTAAATCCCTCTAATAGAGTAGTGCAATACTGTAGATATCGTCAAGAACTCTGTTAATTTGGAAAATGCGTACAAATCCGAGGATTTGGGTTAATTCTACTTGTTATTGGATAGATATCTGGGTAGATGATCATAGTTTTTAAAATCAGGAGAAGTAGTTGGTGATTCATTAAGCTCAAGTTGGAGTCGTTTTTCAATGGGATGGTTCAGGGATAAAACACTGAACGGCTTACAGTTCCGAGTGTGAGCCTCGTCCATCTTTCATAATGCAAAAGTAATATTGTTAAGTTCCTTTCTTACTAATCAACAGTTGTAGAGAAAGTTACGGAAACTCAAAAACTATTATTGAAGAGAAATCTCAAGAAACACTGCATTACCGTAACCGCCTTCGAATAGGTGTAAATCTAGAAAGCGAATGCGATGTTAACGCGGCGATTGTGCAAGTTTACAATTAGTCTTATTTTGGTTATATGTATCCACAATTATGAAAGTGGTCCAAGTCCAAACTTAAATAAAAACGAGTTTATCAGTTACTTCACATCACATTACTTTAAAATGAATTAATTCAATGTAATTCTTACGATATCGACAAAAATGAACCAGTGCTTGTAATTTCAACATTATATGGTATTTACTGTAAATTATGTGGTGAAAAGTAGTCTCAGTCAAATTCACCGGAGCTCATCACACTTCGGGTCGAAAATATTTGAGTCCTGATTTAAATATTCGTAAACCTACATATAGACAAATATGAAGAAAATAACCAATCATTTGTTAAGGAGACGATCTACAGGAAAGTATTTAATAATGAATTTAATTTAAATTTCCATACTCCTCAAAAAGACGCATGCCAAAAATTCGATTTACGGAAAGGAAAATCGCAGCATGCAGTAATGAGGAAGAGAAATTACATCTTAGACAAAGTCATGATTTGCATTTGCCTTATGCCGAACGGGCTAGGAGAAAGCATTCAGGTATCCAAAACTTTCTGTTTCGTTAACTTATTGTAAGCGAAATATGTACGTATACAACTTGGGTTTCCGTAATTTCCATGATGACAAGATGTCAAGATGTATGTATGGAATGAAACCACAGCTTGAAGAGGTGCACAAGGAGTAGCATCATGCATTTTAATGTATATGGAAAATATAACTGCTCAAAGACACTCAATATCTTACAATGATGCTTGGTCAGGCCAAAATCGAAACATTAAAGTGGCATTGACATGAATGAAAATTGCTCAGTCATCGAATAATAATATTGAAACGATAGACCACAAATTTGTAGCATCTGGCCATTCTTTACTACCGTATAGCCGTGTTTTTGGGATTGATAGGAACGAAAATAAAAAACAAATCAAATCTACAACACTGAGCATTATTGTGAATTGATAGAAAAGTGTAGAGATTTTATTTCCACGAAATCACTATCAACGGCAAGGAGAGTAAAAAGTACCGCGGGCGAATCTGTCCCTTGGCTGCAAATTCAACGGATGACATTCTTGAAAAATGAAGGTTATACGATGCTCAATAGAACTTCTTTAGATTGTTCTAAATTTCACGTTTTGGATCTTTCACCAAAAAGAGGAAGACCAAAAATATACGAAAATATTAAATTACTTGCATTATACGCCACCACTAGACTAGTAACGGAAGAAAAACAAAGATATTATAACATAATGAACATAACGATACCACCGTACATCAGGAACATTTTTCAGGAACATTTTAAGAATCTTAAGAAATCGTAATGATCAATGCCTAAAATGATAGAAATAGAGTATTTTTTAAAACTAATTAAATGTTCATGAATTGTTTCATTAAAATTATTGTTTCTAATAAAACTCATAAAACTCATATTACCGCTTTAGACCATTTTCATAATTATGAGCACATATATCTCTTCTTCCCTTCAACTATACGTCAGCTATTGTAATTAGTAATGGATTCAGAGCATCAGTGTCATGTTGTCAATTTTTGCCAGTGTTTTGTACGTTAGAGTAAATTATTTATTAAGTCTTACGATTTAAAAATGAAAGGAAAAATGAAATGTAAAATTGTTCCTATGACAAGAGCGAAGGGACAAGCTGATGTTTGCTGTTTTTTTTTTATTATCCCTGCTATGACTATGTGTGTATATGAATGTATTGGATAGAGGCCTGCATGGGTGTACAGCAGAACTACTTGTGCGCTTCCTTAAGTTTGTGGTCATGTTGGAAACGAAGAAGATAATCGAAGAGAGTGAAGTCAGCAAATAGGAGTAGGTTCCATAATAAAAAACGTCTTTATCCTTTGATTTTTTTTGGCATAAAAAAATTCAAATTCTCTGAAGATTTACTATACTGTACAGTAAACCACATCAAATTCTTACGGAATACCAAATTGCAAACATATACACAAATAAAATAAAAGAATCGAACATACAAAATTAGTACAACTACCAACTAAACATAAAGAAAGGGAAAAATGGATAAAGAAGAAATGGCCGATTAGTGGCCAAGCAGCACGAAATTCTTATAAGTTGATTTGAAGACTTGTAAAGTATACCGCAGGCAATAACGAAATTGAATTCAATTATTATTCATACAGAATAAAGAAATGCTTTCTTCATACTTTTGAAGAATTGTTTATCTTTTCAATGCAGTCAAAATGTATATATAAAAACATATATATGTATCTGTTTTGCATGAAAGAACAGAAAGGGGTCGAACATACACTTATGTACATAATTCAGTCTTGTCATAAATAAGCGTAAAGCCTCAAAAAAGTGAAAAGAACAACATTTAATTTCTCGTAACTTTGTGTGGGTATGGCCAATTGGTTCCATTTTTGGACCTAAAGAGTATTTCGTAAAGTATTTTTGGAAAATTTCGGCCTACTAACTTAAATACGCTCCACTGTGCCAGTCTGCTCTGACCAATTTGACCCATTTTCAATAGCGGCCTGTGGGCAGAAACTTACAATGCTTCTACCGAATTTGAAGTGGATATTCTAATTCTTGCGGCCAAGACACGCACCGCACAGACACACAGACGGACAGACATGGTTAAATCAACTGGGAATGTCACTCTGATCAAGGATATACATACTTTATAGGTTCTCTGAAGCTTCCTTTTGAGTGTTACATATATTGGGGGTATACCCTCATTTTACAGTAGTGGGTATAATAGTAGTAAATAATGTAAATAACGAAATTTTAAAGAGGACAAAAGGTCTATTTTACTGGTTTATTTCGGCACACTATGTAAAAAATATTGAAAGTAATCATGAAAAATATTTTATAGGCCATCCATAAAAGCGTTCAAATCAAATGAACTCCATTTGTGTGGTTTAGGTGCCGACGATTGAAGGCAAAAAAATTAAAAGCGTGTTCGTTTAGCTTATCGCACGGCCGATCGCCTGGAAATTTTAACTGTAGCTTCGATATTAAGTGCTTTCGAGTGTATATTGAGCTGCTTTGCCGTCAAACTAAAATTTGTTGATTCCACCTCGAAATTGGCATTACCTTTTTCCAAAATAAATTTCAAAAATTCAAATTTTGTCTCACCACTCACTAAATATTCGGTCATATTTTCAGAAAATTTGCGGTATGTTATTCTAAGCGCAAAATTTGTGACCTGGTGGGGACCTCCATTTTGTCCTTGAAGTACCTCGAAAAAAAAGGAAAAATGCAACGTTAGCTACGGCTTTTGTTGTAAAAAAAGTGCCTCTTTTATTAAAGCCAGTTGCTACTATCCCTTAAGTTTAATATTTTAAACCTTAATGCCTAAAGCCTCCAATTGATAAAGAATGAGGAAGAGTTGGAAGTCAGATGTGTTTCGAAAATATTTAATTATACCACTTACTTTTTAATTTAAAATTTCAAATTGTTTTTGCTTTCTGCACTTACAGCAATATCCCCGACCATAGATATCTCAGTCCATAAATTCCCAGACCATAAATATCCCCGATCATAAATATCTTGAATCGAAACTTTACGCTCAGAGCAATAAATGTGATCAAGTGTTTAAAAAGTTAAAATATTTATGGTAACTGCTTTTAATTAACTTTTATTTACTTAATATTATTGCTTTTTTTATTTTGTTTTATTTTTGTTTGCATTTATCTATTAATCTATTGATATTAGAAGATTTGTTTTCTTTAGTTTTGATCGGTACTCTTAAAATATATTTGCAATCTTTCTGCACTTATCGCAAAACATTTCGAAATGTATTTATTACTAACACTTAACGATAGAGCTAATATTGAAGAATGGTTTTTGGTAAACTTGAACGAAAATATAATAAATAGAAATTTATATATAATTTTTTAGAAAAAAGAAAAAAAAGAAAAAGAAATACACAGAATAATATTACGAAAAATACAAGAATACTTAAAGAGAAAGTGAGAATTTATTCAAACACAATTACAATGGGATGGATTTTTGATAATTGAAATTAAACGGGCATTTTACTCGTTCCCACGAATATGTACGTCAACGACATCTATGTTAACATTATCACTCCAAACACAATTTTTAAGTATAATTTTAGTTTATAATTTTCAAGTTAATAAACACAAACGTTTTATACAACACGAGGCTTTGTTATTCTATTTGATGCGTCTTTCAAATCTAAAGAATTAAATCTTACGCTAACTAAGCTCTAGTAAGCCATTCAGCTCTGTTGATTTTTATGTGTGTAAATAATAAAGTAAAATAAATTGATCAAAAAGGGCAATTACATAAGAATTATATGCCCAATTAAATCTGTCACATGACAAAACGCATCATAGCATTACACTTGCCCACACTGCAGAATAACAAAGAACAAACTCTGGAAACATTCAACACAAAGTAGAACTTTTCAACACAACTTAAAACAAATAAACACACCAAAAGTTTGAAAGTTTTCATCTTGAACTCAAATAAGCAGAAAATAACTGAGACAGTGAACATAATTCGGAAACGGCTGTCATGGCCAACTTGATTATGTTGATGAAGATAAACGTACTGCAGCATTGCGTTCGTATTGCATTGAAAGTTGTACCCATCCCCTTGGCACGGTTTGTACATAAAATTTAAATGAAGTCCTTCATTATCCGATGAACCCTTCATTTCCATACGGGGGACAAATCAAGGGTAAGATTTTTTAGAGCTCGATTGCGTGCGGAAGATCGTTTCTGTTTCGCTGATCGTGATATTTCCATAACAAGGCCTTTGCAATCATTACAAACGGGCACTTGCTCACCGCGCATGTTTTCCTTTTGATCCTGAGACAATTGATTACTTGAAGAAGACAATGTAAATGCTTTCGAAAATTTACTTCTATAGAGAGAAGAAATCATTAATAAATAATACACATGAAGAAATCATTTGAGATAATTTATTTAAAGTTGTCTCTTACTTTCTGTCCAGCGTACTGCTATTGGAATGCGGTCTCGAAGCAGGACTGTTTATTGGTAAACTGCGCGGACCCTCCATACTGCGAGACATTATGCTGAAATGTTTGTTGCTCGAATAGTTGCTAGTATGTCTATTATCGTTGCGACAGATACCATTCACCAGCATTGAAGTGTGATAGTGAGAGCTGTCGGCAGCCGTGAATGAAGACGATGTATCATGTATGGCCTCCACCGCTTGACCGGCCGCAGTCTCCGTATCAATAGCCATAATTCCGGGTGTGCTCATATTCGACCTTTGGTGTTTCGGTGACGATGGAGCACTACCAACCGTATGTCGAGTCTGCAAAGAAAGCCGGAAAATGAAATCAACATTGGCTTTTAAAGAAACGCTTCGAAAGCTTTAACTAATAAATATTTTTGTTTATAACAAATTTGAACTGTTTGCCTGCAATTTCGAAGAAAATTAAAGGAAGAAAACCACTATGGGATTAAATTATAATTCTTTTATTTCTTTCTCTGTCTGTTATTTTCGTTAAGAAAAAATTTATCTTACCTTACGGTTGGTTTCAGCGCCCATTAGCCGTTCAATTAGGGACTTTGGAAATGATTCATCCAGGATATTTCCAGTTGATGATGAGTGGGCATGATGTCCCTGATGTGATGGTGAAGGAGTACTTGAGCCAGCTGGACTAGCCAACAATGAAGGTGAAATCAATACAAGCGGCACATTGCGAAAATGTTCTGAAGGAATACGCATCTGAAATCCAAAATATATAAAAAGTAATTCACGTTTTGTCTATGTTTGCAACGGCGATACCTTTGTATAACACTTTGAGCATACTGTACGCTGACAAATTTTGCACTGTATACCCCAGGGACCGAATATGGAGAAACGTGTACGCAGGCACAAAAAGCATACTTTGCGTTTTTCGACATCCTCCTTGACACGTACTCCGACAGGAAGACCTTCCAATTCCGCTTTGGTCATAACTGAACGAATGTGCACGATCTCCTCCAGGGTTAACGAGAGGCGATCGTCAGCACGTTCGTTCCAAGTCTTCTCATCCATAAAGGATTTATTCCACGGGCCAATCGAGGATATCGAATGATTGCAATTATCCGTTTCATCCTCTTCTTCTAAACTCGAATTTTGAGAATGCTTGTGCTCTCCGTACTTATGTTCACGCGATGGTTGGAATTGAGATTGTTGCTGATGTCGCTGCCGTTGCTGTTGCTGTTGCTGATTGTAATTATTGTGTAGCTATCGGGGAATATCAAGACGTGTTCGGAGTTAGACAAAAATAAATTGGCAAAAAAACATTAATTAAGAAGTTACCTGCTTGACTGTGCTCACAAGGTCAGTAGCAGCAGTTGAATTTACTTCGGATTGACGTGATTCGGGTCTTGAAGGGGGCATTGAATGCGACTCATCAAAATTGCTTTGGCAACCAACAATGGTGTGGCGTCGAAGTGAAGCTCGCCGTGATTCACATTGAGTGGCCAAATCGTAAGCTTTAGAATACGAAATATATAGAAAAGAGTACGAAATAATGACTTTCACGTCTTAAATGTGAAAGGAAACATACAGACATAAAGAAAGGAACGTCACAACATGTAAACGCGCGAGTGCATCAGTAGTGCGATGCGCTCGCCTGTCTGATGCGTAAGTGTGTATGTTGTTGCTTGTTTTCGGAAGAGTGATAGATAGGCGTAAAGCTTTAACTATTTTATGAAATTATTTAAAAGGTTTACATCCCTGGTGGATATGGTATAAGAATGTTATGTTAGCTTAGTCGGATTGTGTTTGAGTTAGTTTTGATGATGTGATGGTGAAGATGTTTTAGGTTTTAACATGTGAACAGAAAAAAGTCAAAACCAATATAAATATTTGCAATATTTACATTCTAAGGCGGTGTCAAAAAATCTGTGATAGTCGTCCTTTGTGTACGCATCTGTGGCGGCATCACAACGCACGTTGCCATCATCAAGATGATCGTTTAAATGATTTGCAAAGAGGTAAGCGTGGATTTCAAAGAATTTTTGAAAATTTTATTCGCATTTGAAATTGTCTTCTAACCTAACTATTAATGTGTGTTCGTATGTAGTGATATATTCGTGGGTGTCTTCTGCTTTCTACTTTATCACATGCAAAGTAAATCAAGCATATGTAAGAGGGCTTTGTCTACTTGGGAGTTGAAAGAAGTACATAGATAAAAACTGAAAGGCATTTGTAGCAACTCTTCCTTATTAATTTAACATTTGGCATCGGTGTACATATACATATATAAATGTATATATATATATATATATATATATATATATATATATATCTTTTTTTTTTATTTATTTATTTTATTTGATTCATTTTTTTGACTAATTGGTCTCTACATCCAAAGTTCCCAAGCACTTGTTTGCACATTTTTTTTTCGACTTTAACGTATAAAATAATTGAATAAATATTTCATAAATATCTCATTTATGGAAGTAGAAGACTAAGAAAAAGTGCCAAAGCCATGCAAAGCTAAATACCTTTATAACCATAACCAAAAAGCAAATATAATCCAAGAAAGTTGAAAAAAAAGAACCAAAAAAGAAAAAGAAAAAATCATAAAAATTAGAATTGAAAACTTTAGTTAAAATGAAAATAGAAAATTGATTAAAAAAATGTAGCCGGTTAAAGCCGACTATTGAATATTCTATAACGGAGGTCGTTAACAGAACTGCCCACTTCTTACCGTACGTTATACAAATGTTTTTATAAAAGGTAGAAAATTGGCGCCCACATTCATTCATTTCATACAGGAGGAATTTTTTCTTGGGACTATGTCTATTGCTTGACAAATGTTTGCAACACAACCTTTTTGTATCGAAATTCGAGTTTAGTCGTCATAATACCATTACGTGGAATAGCTCTGTTTGTCCCTCAAGAAGCTTCCGATAATTTAGCAATTGAATATTTTGTTGAGTAACTCAGATGCAGTTAATACAGATAATACGTTCTTGTTTAAATAATAAAATTCTGCTGAGAATGTTGACGAGAAGCACAATAGCAGTGGGGGTGGGACCAGTTTATCGATTAGACAGAAGACTTCTGGAATTTATTAGAAAATTGTAACTTAGCATCTGTTACAGATACCACGCTATAAAGAACAATATTCAAGGTCTTGGGGTTGTTTGGTTGTTCTAGATATTGCATTTTATCGTGTATCACATCATGTCCAGGTGGAAGCTCAATTCGTTTCAAATGAGCGTTCAGTTTCAGCTTTCCATTCCAATTTTAGCGGCCAGCAAACTATCAACAGGCGGACTTAACTAATTGGAATTCACAATGTCTTTGTTCGCGAGCGGGATAGACTTTATAGGATCTTTGAGGATCTTTTATTACTAACCCTTGTTTATCTTCTGTTTTCTCCGGATTGTAAGAAAGTTTTTCTAGGTATTTATAAAATCGTTTGAATGCATTATAGAAATATTCGAAGAAAAATTTCTCTGCAAATTTTTGTAAAATGAATATATATATGTATATTTTTATATTTATTGTAATCTATTTTGAAAAAAATTTTATTAAAAACGATTTTCATGCAAGCAAATTCTCCAATTTTTTGAAAATTTGTCGAGAATTCGTCACTATAGAAGAAGGGTACAAACTCAACTATATATTGGATCGTCTAAAATGTATTCGATCCATTAACGACGAATATCATATATTACTCATTATTGTCTTCACATTACATGTCCAAAATATGTGCATATATATTCCATAGTATTCTTCAAATTTAATTAACTGGAGTGTAGAATATTGACTTGATTATAAATAATCTAATGAAATGGGCGACTTGGGCGGGAATATCTTTACTTGGTTGTAAAAGGGTACGGGTAAGGGAGTATAAGAAATTGCCGAACGTATAGGTGTGTTCTGGGCATGTGGTAGTAGTGTCTACTCATGCACGCACACATGCACCACAAAGCATTTATGTTAAACTATTTTATATTCTTTTAAACTTACTTGTTCGCCGCATTACACGTGTTGTCAGTGTTGTGGTGGCCGTCGGTGGTGGTTGAGTCACAGTACTGAATCGTTTTGCTACCGGTGGGTCACTCACCATATAGCCACCAATAGGATAGGGAGGCATTTTTGGTTGCGAACAAACACCGATGTTTGTGGTAGTGTTACCATGTCCATGATTTGTTGATATTGATGATGATGTGGAAGCCAAAGAATACTCATCGAAAAATGTATCATCGTCCTGAAAAATCAAAAAGATTTTATTTACCGTGCAAAGCAGTTTAAGTACAAAAACATAGTACAAACAATACTCTCTCAGCATACATAGGCATGTCCATATCTAAGCTTATGTTTATGTTTCTAACCTTGTTGAGTGCATGTGTGTACAGTTCTAACGATTACCTTGTGAGGTAGTCCAACAATGTCTTGAGCCCTTTTTTCATTACACGTCATTACCATGTCAAATGTGCAGGTGTGCCGTATATGTATTACTTGTAAAAGATTTTTTCGAATTACCGTTGACTTTGAATTAGTGCTGGGGTGCTAGAGGCCGATCAAGAAATCTCGACATTTTTGTAATCAAACATATAGCAATGCTTAGTTGCATTGTAAAAACATGTAAACTTTACGACAATATTACTATTTTATTGCGGTCAAGACGCAAGCCATCCCTTCCGTTATAGAGGAGAGAGAGTAAGGAGAACGGCTGATAGGAAGCCGACAAGGCCAGGCCATAGTGGCCCTTCAAAAGTGAAAAAAGAAGAAAACTTGATCGACGATTACGAAGTTATTTCCTTAGAAATCGACAAAAAATGATATCCCGTATACAATGTTGCTCCCTGTGAGCGAAAGGAAGAAAGCACCCTATGTAACTTATAGACGAGAATTTTTGTACCTGGCAGTTTAACAGGGGCCTACAGTAAAGCCGAAGAAACTGTGGAAGATTGCCAAGTAATGTAGTGGATATTCAAAGGCTCAATATATTTTAGATAACCATTAACAACAACGAAACGCATAGAATGGTATTTAGTTTTTCAAAAGTCTTGTTTTGTGTTCGGTTTTGTTTGTATGAATGTTTTTATCTACAGATGTGAAAATAATGAACGACCAACTTAAGCATAAAAATTATGAACAACTAACGGTACCTTTTATACTCTTCATCTTGAATTTTTTGAAAATTTTTACGTATATAATTTTCTTAATTTGTTTTTATAATTTTTTCAATTCATTTTCAATTATTTTTTTTTAATCTTTTTTTTTGTTATAAGTATTTGAAATACTTTATTAATTTATTGTTTTCTTGCGGAAAAGTGAACTCGATTTGACAAAGCCAACTTATCTCCAAACCCCCAATAAATAGGATGGGGTACTCAAATATTTGCAAATGTCTGAACTTATCTGAAAATGCGGCGTTATTGGCAAAAAAAAAAAAAAAATTATATTAAATCGTATCTCAAGCATTGTAGATACATACACGTTCTAAAGCCGACCGAGCGAACTTAATTTTAATTTTAAAACTTACTTGTAAGAGGGAAAAATCCACTTTAATCAGGCGTTGCTTTGAACGCGGAGTTACATTAATTTCGAAGTTCTCCTTCAACAACAACGTATTATTGAATTTGCTATGCTGCTGCTGTGTTGACGGTACAATGGAAGAAAACGTTGCTGATGGAAGCACTGCAATATGAGAAGAAGGAAAATTTACATAAGCGCACTGTTTTTAAACTTTCCGACATTCATTTTGTCATTTCGCAAGAACAAAAATGGACAATACTTTCGAGCCACAAAATGTTTGTTCAGGTAAACACTTGAACATATGCTAAAATTATGTCTACAATGAGGTTGATTTTGGCGATTTCGGGGATTTCCCTAATTACGATTTCCTAGAAGTTTCTTTAGCAAAAGTTTCCATGGCACACGCTTGTATGTAAACACAAATTATTCACGAGGAAAACTCAAGTAATTTCGTGTGAAATCATTTGCAGAAATTACCGAACTTATCCTCACTACAAACACTTTACCATCACACATACTAATATATTAAAAAAAAATTGCCTTCGTTCGTTTGGCAAAGAGAGACTTTCGGATTTGCAAATTTTCTCGCAAAGTTTTGTGGGGCGTTGTGGGGCATTTTAGGCATTGATTCAACTCAATGCTTCAATACTTATAACAAAGATTTGCTAATAGAAAGCTACTACTATAAAAGTGTGAAGTGGAAGTCGAACATGTTGAGGTGACGTTCTATCTCCTACAGCTTATGAATTCTGTTAAATTCAATTTAATTTAATTTTAATGTAGCTTCAAATCAACTTCCCTTCAACCTCATCCAACTTCGAATGCGTTCAAATGCTTCAAGCGTTTCTAATTTAACATGCTTTTGTCTTTCCACATGTTGTTACCTTTCCAAATGTTGTTTTCTTTGCGAAATCTTAAGAATCGTAAGATGTCTTTTGTTTGAAAACTCTCAACACGGGGTTTTTTTTTATTTATCACATGCGATATCTTATTCGCATGAGACTTTTTTAACTCACTTAAGGCCTTATTATTATTTTGTCGCTTACCGTTTCATTGGAGGAGCGATTTGAAGCCCTTTGCTCGCTAAACACAATGTCATAATTAAACGTATTACACACGACTACCTGGGATATGTCCGTAGATACGCGTATACGTGTTATGTTTGTTTTTTAATCATGTTTAACAAATGTTATGCCAAAAATGAGTCGACTAAACCGGCTGTTTTGTTTTGTACCAAGCTTTCATATATACATATATGTAGCCGTAGTACAATCTATGGGAACATATTATAAAACATTGTGCTTTCTTATTTTCTGGATAATATTAGATAACATATATACGGTATACATACATTCACACATTCTAAAATATACTCAAATACTTATAAACATTCGCAAACGAGTTTATTAATATATTTTTTACGCTTAAACATATGTTCGGCTTTTGTGCAAATGTTACGTTTCAGTTATTAATGTTAAGCACATATTAATTTTAACTTTGTCTGAATATCATTGCATTCCCACTATTTATTATTTTGTGTTGGCACAAATCTCATATCGATCAGGCAAACACATGTCAGTATATGCGCGTGCATCTACAGAAATGACAGTTCACATAGCACGTAAGCTCAAACAAAAGCCGGCCTCGGAGTCGTATGCATTAAGTTAAGCATCATTTTCGCACATTGTATACTAATTATGTTTGGCGGTCCATCCCTGTCAGTAATCCACATTTAACAATGGTAGAAAAGGTGCAGAGGAGATCACAGCAAGTTTCTCTTTAGGTCTATCTTTTCTTAAAAATTCAATCGCCTTTTTTTTCCAGCCACGAACCAACTTAATAATATATATCAGACATAACGTGCATATATGTTATGCAATAAATGTGCAACAATATGAAATTTTTGTAATCCTATACATTTGTGTTCATGTGTTTTTGTTTGCATCTGTGCAGTTAGATTTATGTACATAAATTAGGTTAGATGTATGAGGGATGAGTTGAAACGCGCTTTCGCATATCAATAAACGTTAAATATTAAGTGATAATCAGCCAGGAAATCAGTCAGAAAATTATAAGTTTATATGCAATAGGTATTTTTTGTCACAATTACAACTTAGTTGGGCAGTCAGTCGATTCGTCGAAATTCTTTTTTGTTCGGAATCGCTCCCGCAATAGATAACTCTTTTATACGCGACACCGAAGGATGAGGCGTACATTCATTTTATCAAAACGTTTGCCCCGTTCATCATCGATGCAGAGTTCACATACCACCCATTGATTTGTAAACATTCTGCAGCTGTTTTTGAAGCATCAAAGACCCCACAAAGTGTATCTATTCTTGATAAGCATTAAATTCTAAGTCGATTTAAGCATGTCCGTGTTTTGAACGTTCTCCTGGCCGCAAAAATGAAGTTATCGACTTCAAATTTGGGACAAACATTGGAAGTTCTTGCTTCAAAGATCCCATAAAGTATACAAATTCTTGGCCAGTTTCAAATTTGGAATACACCTAAACATGTCCACCTGTTCGTCTGTCCATCTGTCTATTTGCGCAACTTTGTAGTATTTATCGTAAACATTCTCCCGCTAGCGAAAATGAGGATGTGAGGAATTGATCTAAACTTTTCAAAGGACACGTCTACAATGCCCACCCGCCTATACGATAAACATTTTCATTGTGAAAATAGAAGAAACCACCTGCGCCCGCTCCATATTATAGAGCATGAAAATTTTGTTCTTTTATTTTTTTCGGTGATGGGTATAAAAGATTCGCTCCCGATCGAATTTAACTTTCTTATTTGTTTTTACCATTTCTTTAGAGTCGTTCGCGATGTCGCAAATATGCAATGAATGCTTTCTAAAAGATTTTATGGCCGTCGATTGCCTATGTGGTACGAATAATTGATTTTTGGAGTGAACTCTTTTGTTCAAAGGTAATGTTAATTAAAACCCTTTTTTTCGAATGCGTCAGTTGTATTTTGAGCAGCATAACAGATAGGGCACAAGTCACAACAATTTTTTTCTCTACGGTTTTTGTGTGGTGGACTACTTCTTCAACCAGTTACATGAATAATTGTACTAAGCAAAGTTGTGTATAATATTTGATGGGGGGCCGTGGGTGACCGCAACGTTTTTGCTTACTTTTTTTTCGCAGATAAAAGTTGGGAGCTGTAGAAATGGAGCAAAGGATATGTTAGTGGTAGTGGTAGTTAGATGTGGTGGAATTTCGTTTTTAAAAATCATCAAGAAAATGTTCCGAGTACAATGAATTGTCCTCCACAAATAAATTTGAGAAGATGACTCGTAATTTTATGTTCACATTTTAGTATTGCGGGGAAAAAATCTATAAAAGAACCCGAAGGAAGCATTTTTCCTTTACGAGTGGAATGTTAAGTTGCTTTTAACGCAAAATGTTGCTTCCTGAATAAAACAAATTAACTAACAGTTTACTATGCGATTTCTTCCCTTCAGTAAAACTCAATAAATGTTTAGCGAATCGAACGAATAAGGCAATGAGAAAATGGATGTGTGAGATGAAAATACCAACTTAGGTAAGTTTTTAATCTTCATTTCTCAAATAATTAGTGACCAAATTTTGCTGGTATTTTATGGTCTTTCTTGTACGCACTTTATACCACGGTATTTTCCATTTGATTATATATATATATATTATGTATATATAATATGTATATGTATATATATATATATTTCTTTGTATTTCTCTGATAGCACAGATATAACGCAATTAACATAATCATAAAATAATTTTTGTTTGAACTAACCTAAGTATAGAATAAGTTTTTTCCTTAACTATAACTTAATATTTGCTGAATATCTGAATGTAACTAAAGCTTTTTACTCAATAAATGTGAAATAAAAATTGTGTTTGACTATTAGGTACGTTTATGATTTACTACCGATTTCGGTCAGAAGTAATAGCAAGTAATGCATCTTTGATGCAAATGCTGGTTACTACTAATCGCCTTTTTTTCTGTGTCGGCATAATCAATTTTTCTGTGTGAGCATAATCAATTGCTGCAGAATAGCAAGTATTTTTATAAATATGTCGCAAAAAAATGGGTACAGGTGGTACAAAGCCTTGGAAGACGGTTAGGATGGAAGCCCATACAAAAAGTGGCATGGATGGCCATTAATATCTGCCGACGAAAGCAACGAAGAATGTCGATTGAAAAGTAAAGACCTTGCTGATGCTATAAACTCTTCGTAGGGATCGAATGTAAAATCATATTAGAAGAAATTTGGCCTTTGATCTGTCAATTCATAACCACGATATTCGTGTGGATTAGTAAGGGGCGACTTCTTAGCTTTTCAACAATTGAGAAGATAAAAACTGAAGAAGAAACTGTTTACGCCCTTCGTCGAAGAAGAAAGACTTCCCTGACTATTCCAAGGATTGGCAAAAGAGTTGGCTGAACTACATTCAGTAAGACGTGGAGTACTTTGAAAATGATGAAGTGGCGATTTGGAATAAAAAGCATATATTATTAATTTTATAGACAACTTGATCTTATTTCTTGACCGCAATATTTCAGTGGGCTTAAGATTATTTCACTTGCAGTTGATCCTCGTCTATATTGCCAGGAAATAGTAAAACAATACTTGCAAAAGTTTGCGGATAATTGCGTTTTCAATGTAACCTGCGACTATCAAAACTAAGTTTTCATTTTTATGTCATCACCGCTTCAGTACACGAATAAAACGGTCGCAACATAGGACCCAATTTCGCTTGTATCAAATGCAGTTTACGCGGTCTCGGGCGAATCGAGTTAAATCTGGCTTTTATTCGCAAATTATCTTTACTTCTAGTTTGTTGTTTCGGTTGCTGTATTACTAAAAGAATTTATTAATTTTGCAAAAGAAAGGGGA
The DNA here is from genome assembly GCA_001077435.1 of Glossina morsitans morsitans. Taxonomy (NCBI): domain Eukaryota; kingdom Metazoa; phylum Arthropoda; class Insecta; order Diptera; family Glossinidae; genus Glossina; species Glossina morsitans. The sequence goes on along the minus strand of CCAG010003667.1, from coordinate 39,185 downwards.
AAAAGCTCTTCAAACAAATTTCTTTTAAAATTTAAATTTGGCACATTACGAGAAGCTGGGAAAACACTACAACAAGCTCTATTTGCGACAATTTTGCTGTTTTCTTTTTAGTAAATTCTCAGTTTGCTTGATTGATTGTGAAGGGTGGCGAGTGCAGTGGCTAACGAACTGTTAAATCAGGTCAGTCTTTTGTCCCGTTTCTCTTGGTTGTCTTTGATTTTACCTTTTATTTTCTATTCTATTTCTATTTCTATTTGACAACAAACGAAGGAGATGAAAACAATGTTTTCAAGCGCATTTACCTGAACGGGGTTTAGGAGTTGGCGGTGGCTTATTTGTGCGTGGACGTGGCGCTGCTCGAGGTGTAGGCAACGGTTCTTGTCCGCAAAATAGATAGGCATCGCTTGCCTCATCGACACTGTCGGAAGCGCTTGTTGTTACAGATACAGCTTTGGCTGAAGGAGTTAACTTAAGTTCTGACGCAGTTGTCGTCATTTCATCTAATTTTCTTTAATTTTGTGCTTGAGTCACATCGATTAAAATTTCATAAATGCGATTTTGTATTCCAATTATCTAAGATTCATTTATTAAATATGTAAAGGTGAAAATGCGTATTTGTCTTTGTGTGGGCTCTTATCCATGCCATTATATTCCCTGTTGTTTGAGACGAACAGCAATTAATAAAATTTCACTTTCGTTTTGTTTCTTTGTATGCGAGTGCGTGCTCTTTCCTCATAACACAGAATAGGGAAATCTCTCCCGTTCTATGACACATGACATTTGTGGTTTTAAGAATTGAACTATCGATCCGAAAAAAATTACTTTTCTACACGAACTTATACACACTGTTTATTTTATTTTTATTAAAAACATTTTATTAATATGAAATAAAACTTTTGAAGAGTTTGTTTGCAGGTCGGTTGTATATCTTACAACTTATAATGTCGTTGAAAAAAACTTCCGACACTTTTTGTTTCCGTCTTATTAAATTTCCAGATGTACAAGGAAACTCTCTTAAGGAATTGTTATCATTTTCCGAGGGCCGATCGGTGATTATCATTAAAAATCACAATATGCATAAATAGAAACTGTTTTGATAAAAAAATAAACCTGAGTTTATTTCGGTTATGTTATATTAAATTAGGTGTGCGTTCACTAATCACTTTTGTTGATACGATTCTTCTTTCAGGTAAGCTTTCCGCATTCTTTGTTATTTTACATTAGATTTAATACTAAATTACTAAGTTCGAGTACACAGTTTATTGTAACAGCAGCAAGCAATTGTTTCAATTCCAATTTTTATCTCTTTTGGATAAAACGCATGCGCTATTTAACAACGAGACGAGGCGAGTCTTTTATGTGAGAAAGCTTTTCCAATTTGCAATTTAATTACATATATGTTGTATATGCTTAGACACAGTAGTGCATAGTTTATAAACAAAAAGTATACCAAACGTTTATTTGGTATGTACTTTTATTTTTATGCTCCTCAAGCATGCGAAAATATCAGCAAGTAAGCAAGAAGAAAATATCTCACATGTTACCAATCAAGCAAGAGAGAGAGAGAGAGAGAGAGAGAGAGAGAGAGAGGGAAAGAAAGAGAGACTCGCATTTTTGGTTATTACAAAGCTTGGGATGTTTGTTTGGCTTACTCTCGATGGTTGTATCGATTCGGGTTAATCTGGAATATCCACCATCTTCGAAATTCGCAATCCATTGTTGCTGATTCTTATAATAACTTAAATGATTGATATTTTTATATTGCTGAGGGTGGGTGTTTAGGCTTCTCAAGGCTGTTCTCAAACTAGGCCTGCGGTCGTCGATCTTCGAAATTATTGATAATAATATTATATATTTTATTGTTAATAATAATATTTTTTAAATTATTGCAGGTATATTTTTAGGCGCCTCAAGCCCAACCAACTTTTCGCTCTCTATTTTGAATATTCGAGATCGTGACAATGAAAAATGTCAACATACCAGTGTCGCTGCGAACTCTTTTAACAAATTACAAGTAAGCACTGAAAGGTTTTCAGATACCTTCGCTTCAGATACACTTTTAAAGAAAATTTATTTTGAGTGATGAGAGGCTCATTTCAATGTATTTGTGCACATAGGCAAACAAAGCTGTCCCATATGTAGGTTATTCAGCAAACCAAGCGGATATTTGGTATATTGATATAATAGCTTCCTCCAGTTGTCAAATTTTGTTCTCATTATAAATATGTGGTAGATAGATAATGTCTTTTTAAAATGCAATAAATGCTCAAATTACAGCTTCACAACTCAATGTTTTTTAGATGTAATGCACAACTTTTTGTACGGTTCTATTTATTCTAACAATAAAAAATTTTGTTTGGTTTATCGTAAGAGAAATATTCTTTCAATACAATTGAATTAAACGGAAAATTATCTTAATATATACAGTTCATTTAAAGTTCGCCAAAAAGTATGCAAACGTTTTTTTATATGCTTAAGGTATGATTTTCGTTACAATAATGTAAATTGAATACATAATCGCAGAAAAGTGGCTGAAGAAAAAAGCAAAATAGTGCTGTCTGTTTGCCCTTAGGTTGGCAAAAGGAAAATTTCGCTTATTTAAAAAGCTAAAATTTGCCAATTGTCAAACTAGCAGTTTCTTTCTTGACAAGTAGAGTTTTTTACATTGGACTGGAAAAACGAAACACCAATTATATAATATAATGGATATGAAGATTTATTTGAAAAATTTTCCAAAAATACGTAAATAAATAATGATTTAATGCTGCCGTCCTAGTTGAACATCTAACCATATATGGTTGAACCAATATGGTTGGGGGGATTAAATAGAAACTTGAACTTGTGCGAATGGTTTGTATTTTGTGCACAAAGGTGTTGCGCTCGTTTAAAATTTCATACTAAAATCCATGGTTTAGATTAGAAATTTGGATTTATTAAACATTTACATGGTTGTCTACTATGCGATTTGAAATTTAGGCGGCTTTCGCTGTCTTCAATAAACCTTTAAAATAAGCAATAGCCAAATACGTAAACAGAAAAGTATACATAACTTATTTAGGAGAATATATCTACACCTTTCTACAGATTCGATTTTAAGAGGAGAAAAAAAAAGTATCTTGATTTCATAAGATGACAGGGCTATGGAGAAAAACAAAAAACAAAAACAAAACTATTTTTGGTTGTATGCAAGTGAAAACTGAAAAGTCGCAATTTATTGTCATTTTATGTAAACAAAGTCTCTATGGATACGTGGATAGGCGGTGTGGTCAGAGCAAAGTCAACGCGTTTTGTGCACATATCACCATAAAAACTTTGCCTGTCAATTCTTTGAAAGGACCAACAACCGAACACAATGAAAATGGCCAAACAAACGAGCCCGCAACAAATCTAAACGAATGCTAAACAAATTCAAACATTCAAACGTCACTGTAATAAAAATGCAATGCTACACAACCCAACACATAGCGATGAAGCAACTAAAAAGTAAGAGAAGATTAGAAAATTGAAGAAGCCACTGTGATAGAGTAGACAGTTGCCTAGTGAAAGGTTTCTGGTTGCACGGTCAACAAGTGCATTGCGTGAAATCGATTTTACAACGGCTTTAGCGGCACAAATAAAAGTCAACCGAATATGAATTTTTATTTCATATGTTAAATAATCAAAAAAGTATTGAGCCTAATACTATAGGCAGCATTAGTTGATCGCCATTGTTAGCGTTTATGAATTTGAACTAAGTGAATAAATTTATTGTAAAGATCTATAAAGAAGAACTGAACTTTTAAAGGCTCAATACATTCGAATCTATCGCACAGTTGTTGCACGCGCAAGAATATTCATACAAATATGTGACAACATTCATTCCACAAATTCACCGCAAAAGGTTATCGTGGCATCAAGAGCAGCTAAAATACCGGGAATCTTCTTGTTTTTTATTTCTACATCCGCCTTCTTATAATCGCGTTTTAGACACTTACAATGGCCACACCAAGGAGCATAGAACATGACTAATACGGACTTGTCGTCTTTAATAGCTGGTTCAAAACCCTGTCTAGCTAAATGGACAATTTCCGAGTTAGTGTCGGACGACCAATCAAATTCTTTATTCTGCTTTAGAGCAGAAGCTGGATCGTGCATAAAAGCTTTTATATACACGTACATTTTATTAATCAAAGAATAATTTTTTTTTTTTATGACTTTTATTCGTTGCGTACTTACAGCGATCTTTGAGGCGAGGTGGGGCAGGCGGCGATATATGCTTCAGAGTGCGCCCTTTCCGTATCGAATCCATTAATTGTTCGCGTGGTGAAGCCGTACGTTTTATGGGCGGCGGTAATTTACGATCCGAGGCCTGAAAATTAAAGATTTAAATAAAAGAAAAAATTACTTTTGGAAAATATCTTTGCTTCTTTTGTTTGCAAATAATTTTTCAGTTTGCAATGTAACAAATTGCATGTCTGACTTTGCGGTGGTAACTCCTTTACACATAGACAATAATACTAGCAACATGCCAAGAAAGCGCAGCAAACTGGGCCAAAGTAATCTATTTAAACTAAAATTGCTAAAAAAAAAAAAAAAGAAAAACTCTACCCAAAGTGTTTAAAAATAGACAGCTTATGTATGAGCGAAGATATGCACTGTTATAAGTACACATTTATTGCACTTTCCCTACCATAAACTAAAGTTACAACAGACCGCTTAATAGAAAAATGTATTTTAAATATTCGACATTTATTGTCGTACAAACAACATTTTATCGTAAAAAGAGAACATGCACAGAAAAGTTGTGGGAACCAGTTCGCAGGAATTTAGACGAAGAGTGGTATGTTAAGTTATACGTTTAGCTTGATCTGTTAACAATAATATACAAAAATATAGTAATCGTCTAAATCGTCCAGAGATGGAAGTTGGATAATATACTTGTATATAAAAGCTCGAAGCTGTTTGCCTAATTGTTCGAACCCGACGTTCAAGTGCCCAATCAGATGCTTGTCTACAACTTCTCCTGCATCATCAATAGCAAACAATAAATGCGCCGTGTCTTTAATTTTCATCCAAACTACTGTGACTATAAACATTACATCAACATCGTCCGCGAATGACTATGTGCACATGTATGAACACTTTCTGGGATTTCCTCCAATCGGCTTGCCCAGTCGTTACAGGTGATTAGTCGCAAATTTTGGTGTCGAGTATACACTTAATAATACAGGTCTACAAAATGTTGAATCTCTTCGAAGAGCAAAAATTTCTACACTAATTTCACTTTGTCAACGCATATACGAATGTACTGGCACTTCAAATCAACAGTTATAACACTAACCATGACTAACTAAATGCTTTTTTAAATCACTTGAAATATACGTAAATATATATGTATGTATATAATGATCAAACCTTTTTTAATGGAGGTCGCGATCGGATGAACTCTAGTATTAAAGCGTGGGCATCTTTTTTCACGCGCGGTGGTATGTCGCCATTGACCATAACTTTGCGTAATTGGTATTTCCTGTAAACCGTAAACATTTCAAAGCCATTATCGTAGAAACTCATCTAAGAAAACTGCATACATGTACACATACCTGGAACGTATATCTTCCATTAGAATCTCGTAGGGTGTCAACTCGTATTCTATAGGTGCTCGTTCGTAGTTTGCTTTCTTTAAACGAACGCCGCGCCTCAATTCATCAATAACTTGTACCCAAAAGCGAGCCTGTAAATAGTTAGATGAAAGAAGTGATCTATCATAGGAACAGTTTTTTTACACACGCAATCAATTTTAATTTTTATCGAATAAAAATAACCAAGACTAGGTGCCCAGTGCAATCAATACCTACTTGTACTGTCCTCCAGATTTCCAGATCTTGCTAAGTTGTTAAAAGCAGTACATTATCAGAGAATAAACAAGAGAAGGATAACGTACTTTATAAATTTAGTTGCAGTAATCGAAATAATTCTTTCGAAACTCAAATACAACTCAATATTTTTTTCTTAGTTCCTAAGCTCTACTCCCTAAGCAATGTTGGTTAAAAATTAGTATGACTTCAAGTTCTGACGCGATGGAAGTTTGTATGCCTTCCATCTACATCTGATGGAAGATGCGAAATTGCTTAATATTTTACGGAATAAAGGTAGAGAGCGAAATTTTTATCACTCTCTACGTTAATTCTGTTCAAGGTATTATTATTTTGACGAAAGCTTTACCGGTAAAAAAGTTGAAGCCGCACGTTCAAATCGCACACGCCTACACGCAAACAGAGAGCACCTCTGTTTTTCAGCAGGAATGAAAAGTAAACTACATGAGCCACAGCAGATGAATCTACAAAAATTGTAGGGATTTGATTTACGGGCAATGCAAAAATGGAAAAATTGACCACCTGGTCGATCGTAGTGTGTATTAAGATTTAAATTTTTTTTCGATATCTTTATAACACGCGGACGCAAACATTCAAAAACCACGCAAAGTTTATAAATTCTTGGCCAGTTTCAAATTGTATAGTATTTGTGGTAAACATTCTCCCGCTCGCCAAAATGAAGATATCGTCCACAAATTTGCAAAAGGATTTGAAAGTGACCCAAACCGCAGAAAAACTGTGAATAGCTTTGCTTCCCGGTTTTTTTTTTGCTTGTTACTCATAAAGTACAGCACAAGCAGTGCGTAAACCTTCACTTTAATTCTGAAAATGGAAAAAATCAACCGCGCCCATCCAATATTATAGAATATGAAAATGTAGCCTTTTTTAGGATAACGGTAATGGGTATAAAAGATTCGGTCACGACCGGATATAATTTGCTAAATTGTTCAATTTCGAATTGATGCTAATAAGTGAAAAATGGACCTAGTCCTTCAGAGTGACAATCCTACGAAAATCTTCGCCTTGCGCAATAGAACTAAGGTTGTAAGCATCAAAGATGTATTGTGCGTGACAGTCACGTAGCTTCCGTTCCTATCATTTCACGTAATCCGGAAACTCACAGTTTAGAAATATCTAGCGCCGGTTTTTTACTCTAAAATATTCCCCAATTCATCCAGTCAGTGCTGAAATCAATTAAATTAACATTTTCATCGGACATAATATCAATATGGATAAGTTGACTGCTTTAAGGTATTTTCACACTCAGATATTCAATATAAACCAAAACGCAGGTAATTGTCCTTTTAATAGGTGTCGAAATAACTTTCTCTTTCCTTTCAAAAGCTTCGGATTTCGTTACTACATTGAAAACATTATTATACTAAAATAATGGGCTTTTCCAAAGGAACGCTCTTAACCAAACTTCGTTTTCAGGAGCCAAGCAACATGAATTCTCAACACCGAGAGTATTAATGTAAATGAATGCTGAGTTTATCGCGTCAAAGTTAATTTTGCGTTCATTTAAGGACCTTTGTTGAATATCTCTGGCATTTGGTTTCCCACAGGGCACCACAGCATATTGTCAAACAATCGTTGAGAAAATCGAGTTAGTTTTGCGAAGAGCTCTTCTAATGAGAAAGGTTTTCATTTCGAGTCTCTAATAAGATTTGGTATATGAAAGATAATCTTAAACGGTCACTGACATAAGTTTGCTACTTTCGAAGCAGATGATGTTGAAGGATAAAATTGGAATTTTTTTTCGTACACAAAATGTATCTTTGATATCAGCGATGGGATTTTTAAGTCCATGTGACGGTTGATAAAGTTGCGGCTTAAACCGACTCGAACGCAAAATCACCGTTTTTTTTTTCTACATGAGCGCAATTGCTTTGATAACGCATGAATTGCACCGACAATGGCAGACTGAAAAGAAAAAGTTGTCAGACGAAAAATTCGAAAAGGAAATTTTGGAGCCATTGGCTCAACAAACATTTATTTACGTGCATAGGTTGAATGAAATTCATATGAATGCACAAGTTCGAAATTTTTAGATCCCGTTTGGGCAGCTTTTTGAAATGCAATGAGACAAATCTTTTTGACACAAACACACCAAACACAAACGCGCACAGAAAGCGGCAGAAACTGTATTTCAACATAAGCATGCAGCACAACAGATGACAAATCGCATAATTTTGAATGCATTTCATATGTAATCGAATGATATAAAGAAAATCTCTGCATAGATTGTGCATTCGAACACAACAATAAACAACATCAGCAGCAACTCTTTCTTATAATATTTGATATACAATACGGCAAAGCGGTGCAAAAATGATTAACCGCCTATGAACGACAACCATTCTTCGTAATAACAAGCAACGCCAACAATGTATTCGCAATGTGCGATAATATCGAAAATTAGTTACTCAAAAGTTATGCGCAATAGTGCCGTTAAAGTTTTACAAAGAATTAAATGGTCGTGTTGTCGTGTAATAGAGTTGCAAGGTTTACTTTTTTCTCTTTGTCGTTTCGCTTGGTCGTTAACAGTAAAATGATTGCGTGAATCAAATTCAACAACAACAACAGCAGTGACTTGTAATCACAACGGCGAAGATGATTTGACAGTTGACTCTTGACTGCTGCATAATATCGATGGTAGGCTGATATCTTTTGCCAAGAAATAATAACAATAAAGAAAGAGAGAAGAAAAAAAAAAAAGCTATAGCAAGCAGTAGACAAAATCATTAGCATTTTCAGGAAGCTCTTGGCTTACATGTGCAAGTCCGAATATTTTTTTTATCTCTAAACACGCATACAACTACGTATGCACATATAACTTGTATATAACTATTAAAATTTTAAATTTTTTCATTTGAAATGAACGATATTACTAAAAAATACAATCAGGATGTGATGTAATTCAAAAAAAAAAAAAAAAAAAAAAAGGAAAAAAGGCAAGTAACGAAAAATTCACTTTATTAACATAATGACTGTAACACTGTATAAAAGCAGCAGCAGCAACAACAACAACAAGCCAACTGTTAAGTTTAATGCGGCATAACGTGTAGAGTTAAATGTTTCAATTGATGTTTCAAACTTGAACGGAATATCACGTAAAAGAAATCAGTGGGGCATGGCATAGAAAAACATTGTCGACATTATACGTAAACCTGAATGAGCGCATGTAAATCGAATTTCCGCTAATTGTATACCGGGAATATGTCTTATAGCTATCTTTGACATTCATTGTCAACTGGAAACATTGTACGACTTTGGAAATGCCAATGACCACCCACTCTTGGGCGAAAACTTTGGATACAATCGCTTAGAATTATCTTTATTTAACAGCATAGCGTAAGGTCCACCTTAGAGAGAATCTTCTCAAAAGGACGTCCCCCCTTTTTCGATTTCTCTAAGTTCTCGAAGCACTAACTTACTTCTGTTAGTCAGTCATCACTCCGATAAGTGGTATATAATTTATTTAAACTAAAGCAGAATGATCACTAGGAAGCAACTAAGACTACCGGCTCAATTTTTAAAAGAAGACAGACTGAATGGCTGACATAGTCATGAAGCAATTTTCTTTGGATAAAAATAGTTTCATTTATTTATATTTTCTAATCTTCTCATGCCGATAAGATACCGCAGCAAGGGAAGCAAAGAAAATGTTTCAGGGATGGAGCCCTTTTACGACCAGTTCGTGGTTTCATTTTGGGCAAACGAAAGAACAAATGTTCTCACTACGCCAAAATACGAGTTGGCTGAGGGCCGCATTCAATCACAAAAGGCAGCAAGAATTTCTGTGTTTTTGTATAACTCTAGGTAAAGCGAACAGAAAGCGATTTAATTTCGATAATTATCAGTTGTTCTTTCGAAAGCTGCCTCTTATGAATGGGAGGCAATGTTGCTCTCTGCTACTCGTGGCTTGTTTGAAACAAAAATTTGTTGTCAGTTAGCGCATTCATTGCATCTCATATTTCGCAGATGATTTATTAATAAGCGTTCCTATTAAAATAATGATTATAATTGACTCGATCTCTCAAACCCTATAACGATCGCCGAAGCCGCTAGTTCTTTGGACTGTATACATACATATATAGCTTCACCTAAACCAGATTATGCCCCTTATCTCGATCCTTGGTAAAGTCCAAAACCCTAATGCTATCTTATGGAAATCTTATGCTAACCAATGGAAAGATAATTTTTGGAGACTATAGTCATCTTGACGAGAACTATGAAAATCGTCGACTCAGCATCTCTCATAAGATGCGCCTTCTCGGGATTGTACAAACAAACCGATAAATGCAACTAACTTTCGACCTTATATTTCTTAATGCGGGTGAATCAAATTTGTTAAATTAAGCTGAATGTGTGTACGTAAATATACAGTAATTACTTAACTAATTTGAGAATTGTGTTAACCTTTTTTTTTGAATTTATTCAAGTATTTTATTGTTCGGTTTTCGTAAACATTTTTGAAAAACATCTTAAAGTGTGTAACAAACCGTAACTAATTCATTTTAATACATGCGCCATGTAACTCTTTAGAAAATGTTAACATCGTACGGAAAAATAATTTAAATGAACGCTTAGTGCAGGGAACTAGTAAGAGAGATCTAGAAGTGACTTTGCCTTTGAGACTTTCTTTCTCTAAATATTGGAAAATAAAGGGCATCTAAGACGGCAATCAAGTTAGGTTGAGAGGAGTTCAATTTATCGAATCTGGGTTGAATGCTTGGGTTATCAATCGAAAAGTCGGAGAAACAAGGAGTAAAAAGCAGATTTTGTAACAAATTTATAAATGCTATGAAGAAGAGCATAGTCCTCCCTATCGTATAAATAGTAATCTAGTGACGATTTTGTGATATATTTATGGATGCCACGAAGCAGCACTTAGTCTGCCGCTGTCATGAGGAGACTATCGTGCACTTCCTGAAACTAAAAAATGTTTTATCGATTGTGACAAGGTCAACCCGCCGATAGAGATCATTGTCACCTTGTATTTGAAAACGACCTTAATAATTATCGACACGAATATCAGATCAGCGGTTACACCGTATGTATGAGATTAAGTTAAAACCCGCTAAAGATCGGAACTTTCTGTCAGTGTTATAAGCTTTGCTTCACCTAATGCTGAGATATATGGGGATGGCTTTCAACCCTAATTTTGTGCCCCATCAAGGCAGACAAAGCTCATTATGAACAACGTTACGATAATCAAAAACATGACTTTGCCACCAAGAAAACGAGAAGATTCGCTTACATTATTTCCGTCATTTCAATTTGCGCAGAAGAGAAAATTTCATTCCAACCCTTTGTTCGATTTTTAAACGCAATTTTTATTTTTAGTTTGGTCGTTTACGTGCTTTCGACCGCATAAGCTGTTGCCATTAGTCAATTGCTTGTAAATAAAAAACTGACGTAAACTATAAAAATCGTGCATATAAGACATGAAAAAGTAGCCGCCCGTTGTTATCACTAATTGATAAGAAATTCTTTATAGGCGCTTGAAATTCACTTAATTAGATTGCAATAATAACGATAATAAACAATTTTTCTGTTTATTCGATGGACATAAGCAAATACTACTCATCATGCCACTATAGAATTGATCCAAGATATCGACCATGTATCGTGGCGTTGATAAGGTGCATCTTGCATATATAATCCTGCGAATCACATTTTTGCACGGTGTGGTAGCATTTTGCAAGTAGGTGTCCAAACTGGAAATATTATAATATTTGCGAACTCGCGCTTCATTTATTTATTTGTGATAATACCCTACACCACTTGTGATACAGGGTATGTCAGTTAGTGCGGTCGTATGTAACACGAAGAAGGGTTTAAGATAGATCCACGTTTTAGTATACCGATTGATTCAGAATCATAGTCTGAATTGATCTAAGCCTGTCCGTCTGTCCGCCTGATGTTTGTCCATCTAAATTTATGTTCAAGCTACAGGTCGTAATTTTTGAGATATTTCGATGAAATTTCGTACCGTGGAACATGTTTTGACCCAAGTGCGAACGCTATTGAAAATGGTTCGCATCGGTCCACTTCTGCGATCACCTCTCATATATTCGCTTTATTCTGAAAAATTGTAATTTCCAAATTTCTCGCCAAAAGTGGCTAAGTAGTAGTATTTCGGCATTCTAAATTGATATGAAAACTTAGGACCGGCTGGGGCAATTTTTGAACTCCGTCTCATATACTGAAAACTGAAGTTCGCACGACAAAAAGAAAATTATATCACAATAGTAATTTGACATAAAAAAATTAAATGTACCAAATTTGGACCTTCTCGGCCTATTTTTTGGATTCTACTCTAATAAGGTTTTTCAAGAAAATTGAACCTTTGTGGAGCAGAAACGTGTAATTTTTAATATGTGGCGATGAAAATTGACCCATAATATTATAGTAATTTCATACAAAAATGAACTCTAGAAAATTTTGGAACATCTACGCCTATTTTTGGGTCCTGCCATATGTAAGGATTAGGTTGCGTTATGGGCCCGCTTTCTCATAAATACGCGCTTGAAAAATTTGCCTTTATATAGAAAAAAGATATGATCTTTGTGTTCTATAATAACCCGACTACAATGTTCTTACTTGTTTTTTAATTAGCAAAGTTTTCTTAATTTTAACACGATAATTTTCTTAGTTCTAAACTTTTTTTGCCTCTACACCGCTTGTCCTATAAAAGTATATTATGTTTGCGCGGATGCATATAACACTTTCTGGATTGCTGAAAAGCTTGTCTGTCCATCCGCCTGCCTTGCTTTCTTATGTTTAACCTGCAGGTGCATAATTTTTGAGATATTTTGGCGACATTTGGTACCCCGCTATATCTTAGCTCAAGGATGAACGCCATTAAAACTTGTTCCCATCGGATCACTTTTCCCACCATTTCCCGGATAAAGCCTTATCTTGAAAAGAATAATTTTATAAACGAAATGATGTACGGTATTTAACGGTCGTGGCCCACTATAATTTTTACTTCTTATTAATATTTAACCAAAAATCTAACGACTTGAGGTGTTATAGAAAAAAACAAGAAGCAAATTTTTATTTAAATATTTTTTTAGACAAAGTAGGAGATCGGGGAAACAAGGCGTAATCTTTGTCTCTAACGTTCTATTTTTGCGAGATGCGTTTGCGGACTCCATCTACACGTGAGACGCAAGACTTGACGCATTCGCAAGCCCTATCTACCGAAGATCTACATAAAATATTTATGTAGCACTACATTCCTGGTACATAAGAAAATTAAATGTTCAAATATTCAGAACTCTAGAAATTTTAAATTTTTTAATAAAAAAAAAAAAAAACGTTAAGAAAAGAAGCTAAACAGTAGCTTCACAGCAGATTGTATACGTAGATAGAACTTGGCGAGGATTGGGACGCCTACATAATTTTTTATATTTGCTGGCGCTGGAATGTAGAAAGAGTGGTCTAAAAGGGTATATTGATTAGAATAATTGATTGTAAGCGGAAACGCTGCTGAAAGACACGATGACGACGTTTGCAGATTGTGTACATTTGCACAGCGAGAATGAAGGGTTTTTGCGGGCGCAATTCGCAAAAGAAGATCAGTGACTTACCCAATCATTAAATCCTAATTTCGCCAATTCTTGTTGGGAGGTTTGAAATTCAGATTTTAAGTGTAACTTGGCAACGTCTGAAAAGAGTTATGGTGAAGTAATAAAATGGCTTTTTGCAAGAAATGAAGCGTAATTTACTTACCGTCGTTTAAAACTTGTTGCAGAAATATTCGCAGTTCAAGCGTCTCAGTTACTAATGCTCGGCAAACTGCTTTATAATGCTCTTCAGGTACAATGGGTTTAATGTGATTAGCACAGGCCTGTTTGGAGGATAAGAAAAATACACTTGTATTATATAGGAGATATATATAAAAATGTGTGAAGTAAATTAATATAAGCCAGAAGCTAATACGCCAGAGTGGTAAATGCGCTCTGTCTCTTTCTCAGTCCTAAGTAACCCAGTTAACTGTTCATCAGCAGCATCAAATCATTAAGAGGTCTTGAAGTGATGCTTATGTTGGGAAAGAATGTTAAAAAATTACAAGCACAATAATAGGTAGGAGCGGGAGAAGGAAAGATTATGGCAAAGAGAATTTGCTCAAGTTTTGCAACCTTATTTAGGTGTTGGGTATAAAATCGGTTTCTATAGCACACTTCTCTGCCTTTTGCAGTCATTCGCCGAAAGAGGATTCGCTTAAAGGAAACGGTTACATTATCGTTGATTCGCAATAACAACCCTTCGAAGGTGTAGCTTCTTTTCTACTTACTTCTTCTTCCTTGCCTGAAATTAGCGCAAAATGTGAAGGAAAACTATATTCTTGTTATATAATTTACCTTCGATTAAATGCAAAACATTAAATTGCAAATTATGGTTGAATTTTACGTGGAAATAACATAGCATTTCTTGTTCTTAATGACCTAACATTCAATATAATATTTACATATTTTAATGACCTCATAATCATATGGATAATGATCTGTTTATTATCAATAATAGATTGAACAAAGCTTTCCTTCTTTCAGCGATCATTGACCTCACGATATGTATATATAATATTTTATGATCTATAGGGAATTAAAAATTCAATGGAATGCTGCATCAAATTATGTTAATAACGCAGTCGAACGATCTACTTCAAGAGTTGAATTTTAGATAAGTTCTTCAGATTTGTTATTGTTTTAATTTTGATATTGAAATAATTTGAAACGTTTACGTAACCGCAAGTAACAGCAGAATGTTGTTGGTGATCTATCTTGTTTTGTGGTCATCATATAACATGAGAGTGTGAAAAATCATACATTGTTTTAAATAAATATTTGCATACGCGCACTGATAGATACACATGCCTACTGTCACTAATCTTGCATGGGAAAAACAATTATTTAATCACAGGGTGTAATTTTTCAATTTGAAGATTGAGTTGTTTTAACATCCATCCAGACATATATATATCAAGTTTAGCATTTCATATAAATAACAACAGATATATGAGAGATTTTACAAAGAGTAGAGAATTTTCATAAAAGGCGCACATTTTTATGCCCATTGGAGAGGGAACAGATTGTTTGTGATATAAAAGCAGGCAACTTCACATGATCATATATTATCTATTTATCAGATATTCAAAGAGACGCTCAGTTTCCAAGCAGATGCGTGATCGATAACAATATTTAATATTTCGTTTTTTTTAACTCTAGAACTCTCAGAACTACGAAAACACGTCGAGTCGAATTTTTCAAATTATCGAGCAATTTATTATAAAAATCATCACCTGATGTTGCCGTAAACGAAGGTTTAGTCAGTGTTTCATCAACATCAACAAGTTGAAGGCATAACATCGAAAGAAAAGCAAACAGATCATGGGTAACAGGGGGTATAGAAACTCCAGTGATAGAATTTTATGAGACCCTGATTCAATTTCTATGCGTTCGCCAGTCCGTTCGCTTGCTTGCTTTGTTTGTTTTTATTATTTCAGCTGCGTTTGGTTTTCTGCATCAATGCATTCATTAATTTCTCTATGAAAGATTAGAACATATTTCCGAGACACCTATCAAGCGATCAAATGACGAGTGTGCGGCAATATCAAATATGTGCGCACGTCGTCAAGACATTCGCACTTGAAAATTAATAATTTGCACTTAAATTTCCCCGACAAACAAACGCTTTAGGAAATCTTTATTATCATCTAAATAGGCAAACGACTGTGTAAACTATATAACAAGAATCAATGTCAAGATCGTGCCAGCCGTTGTACGTATGCATAGCATAGCAGTTGCTTTTTATTTTTGCGCCGTGACGTTTTTGTCTCGAAGGCTTGTTATTTAAAGCTAATACCGCAGCTATAGCTTAATTTTCACTATATCATTCATGTGCACACTGATTCCTATTTTTTTCTCTCTCTCTTCTGCTTCTAGTTTACATGATCATCATCTTCTATTTTTTGCATAAATAGGGAAACCATTCGTTAAAAGCATTTTGTGGTTTATTCAGCAGACTATGAAATAACAAGAACGTTCATCATTTAAAAAAAAAAGAAAAATAATAGCAAATTGAAAAAATAGAGAAGGAAAGAAATAGGAAGGGCTTCTCTTTTGAGGCTTTCGCAGAATTTTGTAATGCCTACTGCACCTCTTATTCGACAAAATTTTATACTTTTTATATTTTCTTAATATGCAATCCAGTCTTCTTGTTGTTGTTTAGGAAAGCGAATCGAACGCCGCATTCCCATCAACGCAATTTCGTGAAAGTTTGTTTTATTGGTTGTGACCGTGTTTTTTCGAAGCGAATTCGAAGCGTGTTAAGCGTGTTTTCTTTACGAAATTAGTGCAATTTCTAAAACCGAACACGAATTTCAGGTTACTCTGACGACGCTATTGAAGTCGCTTCGGGGTTGATTTTATTTGGTTTTTCATTAAAGTGGCCCGATCAGGCACGCTTCTAGTAAATTGAACCAAAACGATATTTGCGATTTCCGATTTCCGATTTAAAAGTTTTGCGGCTCTGCGGGGGATACAGGTACGCACATGGATGGATAGAGCGGTGATAAGCCATCAAGGCTACGCTGATTAATTTTACAAAATTAACAATAAAAGGATATGCGACTTCTTTGCATCTGTTTGAGTTTGGGTATCTAAGTTTCGTCCTAACCTGATTGTAATTTTTTTCTTATTATTGCGTATTAATGCTTTCCTGTGATCCTAAACACTTCGCATCTTGACGCATAGTTTCTGAGCTGTTTTTTCTTTGATTGCAATTTAACGCATGAGTGAGGTGGTGATGTCCAATTTGGGATCAGGTAAAGGGTTTAGAGATTGTGCCAAGCCTGTCATTTTTGCAATCAATTTATTGTTATTATTGTTCTATGGTTGATTTTAATTCCGCCTTCATTCATTCAGTTATCATCGTCAACACAAACCAATAAAACAAAACAAAAAAAAGAAAGAAGAATATTAGGTGCATTAAAAAATTCTTCCCGCTGAGCCTGGTTGCTCCACAAAATCTACATGACGCTTTCAATTTTTCCAAAATTTTCGATACAAGTAATATGGACATATGGACATTGGCGCTTGCACAGCATAAGTTTCAATTGTTTACAAGCGTCTTTGCGTTTTTCCGTCTTTTTATATTTTCAAGTTGGTTGGTGAGGAAATGCAGCTTAAGGTACGGTAATGATTACGTTGGCTTGGAGTGAAAATACAGTGGACTGCTATATAAAAAGTGGTTCGGAAGATTTTGGGTAAAAAATTATTGTCTCGTTCTCAGAAAAAGCAATCCGAAGAGTAATATCAACTTGTTCCGTGCACATCTCCCGATTGTGGTATCTTCTCTTGACCTGGCCCCTTTTCATTAGGCCTAATAAAGATGGATGTATTTATATTTAGCAGATTGGCAATATGCGAAAACGGATCGATGAATATTTCACCTATTGCAACTACGAACTGTCGTGAGGGTATCCGCAATCTGTACTAAAAGAGGCAAAATAAAGGTGCAAGCGCTTTGTAAATAAGAAAAAAAATCAGTCCACCTAATAATCTTTAAATGTTTAATAATAATAGATATTCCTATGGTAAACACTTATACGAGACACTCCCACTGGGACGCTCATAGAATTTGGTTATTATTTAGGCATTCAAATGTTAGTTAGACACAAGAGCAAACCGACAACAACTCGGCTCAAAACTGCTCTGAACAACATTAAATTTATAATTAATGCAATTTATTGCACGAGTTGATCGACTGGCAAGCATGTTAGATCAGTAGACAGGGAGGCAGCAGGTAGACTACTATCAAAGTACGGAACATTGACTTTAAATCACAGACTGTGTGTGTAAAATTTAGGCCAAATGAATGCATAACGAAATAATAAAGAACGTAACAATGAAAAAGAAAAAAATCTCATTACAATCTATTGAACATAAACTGTGAGAAAGATTTGCTCTAAACGTAATGGCAACCGCCGAATAGAAAAACAACGGAATAAAATAATTCTATATTTCTGTGAAACGATGAAAATATTTTATTTAAGTAGATGTAGATGTAGATGTAGATGATGATGATGATGATGATGACGATGATCATGATGATGATGATGGTAATGGTAATGGGGGAATAGGCGAGCCATACGTTAAATCAATTTTCATGTGGTTGCTTGTGTTTTTGTGTGTGTGTGTGTTGTTTTTTTTAATAAGATCAGGTTGCATAACGTTTAAATGTAGTTGCTTGCATTGTTATTGCTATTGGTTTAGAAAAACTGAAGTTTGAACGCGTGAAATGTTAAAGTTAAGCCATTGCACATATTATATATAGACTGGGAGAATAGGATAATCGTTGATACATATATTTATTTATGCTTGCTTACCTTCAGCACAAAATCAAATTCTTTGGTTTCATTAAATTTTTCATTTTCAGTCTCGTCGTCCCAACGTTTGTAGCCCTCGTCAATGCCTTCATCAATGCAATCGTCGTCGTTTTCTGAAAATGATAAAAAAAAGTCATTTCCATTAATTATTGTTATTATTATTTGATATAAATGAATAATAATAAGTGGCACACAGTGTCAAACATGTGTAAAAGGCTTTACGTTCATGCTAAAAGAATTGTATTTTATCTATTTTTGAGGCGTTTAAGATTGACCGCTCTATTTACTTCGGTTGCCGAGTAAACAGATAGCAACTTGTTGTTTGTGCCACGATTGCCTTTCTTTCCGCGGAATACTTCTGTTATGTTAAGCGTAGAACAGCAAGCGTATTAAGTGTATTAAGTGCAGTGATCCGGGATACTAACTGTTAGATCTGCTCGTGCTACGACTATTTTGGAAAACCCAGCGACGAAAACAAGCTAAAGCAGGAAATTTGTATCGTCTAACGATTATCGTTGGGGAAAGCTTACTACGTAATACCTGTGCCCGTCGTTTTAATAAACGTTAATTTCGCCAATTTTGAAACCACCAAATGAAAACTTGAAGTCAATCAGTCCGCATTACCACGTTTGGGATAGAAGAAATTTTGTGATGCAAAATCTTGTGGCATAAATGAACTACAATATGCCGAAAGATTGAGGAGATTTTCTACGAACCACAATTTGTTCACAACTATATTGAAAATTTATATATTCATCAGTTTCCGATCTCCAGTACACAAAAGACTCTTTCTTCAAAAGCAACGTTTGCTGATTTTGTTCACATGCTTAGAAGACATTAGAGCTTTCTAGAAACACTCTCTAACATTGAGTTTTAGGTAAATGGACCACGCGAACCATCATCAATTTTCCTCTTCTCGTTAGATCCGTTTTTCGCCAATTTTCCTTCGTCCAAGAAGAAGAGAAATTTTCTACTCAGAACACAAAAAAAAAAGAGGAAAAAGGATCATGTGAAACAATAATCGTGAAATATGCTACAAACGTATGTCAAGGCGAGTGACATTTTGGAGGAAACGTGAGAACAGGTAATCCATAGACGATTTATTCGCCGTCACAGTTGTTTGTAAGGTTTGCAATGACTGATGGAATATATCTTTATTCCCTATTTATTTTTATGTTTTTGATGATTCGAGTTTCTTTCTTAGAACCGGCGCTTAGAGTGCCGTCCCGTCCTTGAAAATGCTTTTTGATAATCAGCCAAGACAATGGTGCAATTGACACCATTGCCATTAAGCAAAAAGGTTTAAGTTGAATAAGTTTGCAGTGCTATAGCTACAGTTTTCGCATAAACTCCAAATGCCAAACAATAAATATATACAAAGTAGAAATAATCAATAAATAAACTGGTTATACATTGTGTTGGCAAAAAAGACATTAACTTAATATTTCACTGCGATGAGAATATTTCTATAAAGAAGAAAAATAATCGATAGAATTACAATGCAATGATTACGGTAGGAAGTGGTAGCATAATGCTTCGAAGTAGTGGAGGCGATCACAATTTAGAACAACCAGCAGATAAATCGATAGAATTAAAGAACGTATTGGAACGTGTGACTCAAAATAACTCTTTTTGGCATTGTGGTCATTCGAAGTGAATCTTTATGATAAGTAGCTACCCTAAAAAAAAAAAAAAATTGAATTTCTTCAAAGTTCGGCAGGCACCACTGCAGTATGTATTAGATATGTTCAGATCACTAGTTAGAGATTAGGTAGAGTTTTCAATAAGGCCGATAGGCTTAGATACTAGTACTAATAATAATATTAATGATAATGTGAACTATAAAAATATTAACGGGTCAAAATGTAGTAATACTTTTCCATTTATGTCGCACGGTTTTATTTAAACGAGCGTTTCTTTGTTAGTTTAGCAGCATCCTGAGTGACATCTGTGCTAAATTTCATAACAATATCTTTACCATTTCATACAAAGCAAACACATCCATTCCCGACAATTCTAAGTTTTAAGTCGCGTTTTAGCCATGTGTATGAACGAACCTCCATGTCCACTTTCAAAGTTCGTGCGTGACTGTCCGGCGGACGAACGTGCAGCGCATATGCAGTGAACGCTTAGTTTCACCCTCAGACACTGTCTCGCAGTGTAGCTATATATTGTAGTTGCTTGGACTGAAGGTGGGCTAAGCTATTTGCAGTTAGGCTCTCATATCACTAATTCTTTTTTAATGACCAATGATTCATGGGAAGGCTCTTGCCCCATCCCCATAGGCAGAAAGAAAGGGAAGTGGGGAAAGAGCGATGCACGGAGGTGGCCGCAGCCTAGTGGGTCTGTGCACCCAATCGGTAAGTATTGTACCTTTACCGACTGACCTCCTCTATCGCACTGAAATGTGAACCCGCGAATGCTGAATACTGGTGTCAGTTCTTACCTACTCGGCCACTTTTGGGGACAAGAAGAACATGCAAAACAAAGAACAGATTGACAAATAATATATTTAATCTGGTCTCTAAGCCATAATCATATGGCCTGAGAGCCATCTTCTTTGACGATTGGTGTGAGAATAACGATAAACAAAACGGAGATATCGCCTCAATATTCAAGCTAAGCAGCATTATGTTTTTCCTTTTTGTTTAACTCGTAGTTTATTCTTTTTTTTTTTTTTTTTTTTTTTCCCAAAATACTCACCTTCGCTCGTCATATGCGTAATAAGTTCTTCCAATTCTTGGGACATTTGGCATTGTTCGTCTTCCTGCAAATTGTAATCCAAAGCGGTATAAACGATAACCGCAACTTTACGTAGAATCTGTAAATGTAAAAATAATCTATTAATACTTGAAACGCTTAGTTAAGGTGTGTATGCGGCGAACGCGAATAAGAAAACTTTCTATTCATTTGTTAACGCTGCACTGCGTGACTAGGACGTTTCCCTTTTGAAGTGTATTTGCAATGCATGATAATGATTTTTCATTAATTTTCTCAATCAACTTGTTGCTTAAACATTCCGTTCGTCAAAGGCATGAATAAATGCAATATAAATGCCAAAGTATTCACTTTCATCTGAGGGTGTGTGCATGTTATTATGCATTTTCACATAAGTTAATTAACTGCTCTTTGCTGTAAGGTTTATTTTTACGATTCATCTCATAGTAAAACTTAACTTTAATATTGTGTTTTTTGTTTATTGCAAAAGGCAAAGAAAAAAAAAAGAAAAAAAAAAGTCATCCTGGCCTTTCTCAATCGTTATAGCGGGGGGTGGAAGCTAATTGCATGTTGCGAGTTTTCATTAAATGCTTTTTTTCTTTTTTGTTTTTTTATTAAGGTGTTTACCTTTTTTGAAAAAAAGGGCACCTTTGCCTGATTGTTTTATGTCATGACTCATTTGCAAGTATAAACACAATCAAATATATATACTTGTGTATGTACATGTACACATGTATGTGTCGTCTGTTGTGGCCAACAATCCAGACAAAATTAACGAAAAAAAAATACGGTTCACTTTCCTAGAAGGAGAACTTCAAGACAACAATGGCGTATAGTTAGTTTAGTAAAAGTACTCTTTGTTGTTGGAAAAAAAAAGCATGTGATTGCGAAGTTTCCAAATAGAGCGTGAGGTCAAACTGAAAGGTTAAATCATGTTTAAAGCAACTTCCTTAGAAAACTTTTGTGGTAAGTTTAGTAACAGTTTAGCACGAAAGAAGCATTAAAAGCAGACAACAGCAATATGGATAATGGGTTTTTGAATAACAATATTACTAGGAATCCATTCATGCTCTTAATATACAAATAGATATATTCAGTTCTAAATTTATATACACACAATGTCAGAAAAATATCGAGATTTAAAGATTAAAGAATTATTTACAGATTCTCTTATTTTTTTCAATTGCTATCGTTTTTAGTCTCAGGAAACACGTAACATATACATTTACATGATTGTACACATAAACACATTAGTCGAGAATCTCGGGAATTTTCGAAAATGACCACAAAGTTAATGTCATTAATGTCGATATGCGTACGAAGCTTGGTTAGCCTTTTTATACCAAACGATGGCGAGGGATTCACTTTCTCAAAACACCCTCGCAACACCCAGAAGGATGCTTAAGAATTCCTATAAAGTATATACAGTTTTAATCAGCATCAACATCTAAATCAAGCTAAGCATGTCGGTTGGTTCGTTTAAGATATCGGCTTCAAATTTGTTGCAAGAAACGTTAGAGGTTGATATGACAAATGGATCTAAGTGCACGCCTGCAGTAGAACGCAAATTAAGAATTCCAAACAGTCGCTAGTCACTTATAAACAGCAATAAAAACTAGCGTATATTCTATGGTAGAGGCATCCGCTAATGGTATAAGCATGGAAAAAATCCCCAGTCCCCATGCCCATCTATATAGAGTCGAAATTTCATTCTTTGCTAAATGCTTGCAATATCTAAAATGGCCTCTCTCTGAAACTCTGTAAAGCGTATATGTACCTTTAATTATCATTAAATTCTAAATAAATGTAGGCGTGTCTGTTCGTCGATATGTGCGTTTGCGCGTCTGTATCATGAGACGTGTTTGCAAGTGCCGTGGTATCAAAAGTAGATCAAATTGATAGAAGGAAGCTGCGGGCATTTCTGGTTTGGGTTTTTTTCCCATTACCCAAACGATTATATAACAGACACAATGATAGAAATTTTCACTTTTATTCTATGGATGATGCTAAAATGCAAAACAAAAGTATACAAAACGACAAACAAAAATGTCAACAAACCAAAACGTGCAGTTAGGATTATGAAGATTACAAAACATTCAGCCGCAATGGAACATAGTTTTCTGACGCGTGAATCTTCGCACACACGACAAGCTCCGTTTGAAATGCAGAACTTGTTATAAACTCTTCATTCGATATTCTCGGGTAAAAGAAAAACTACTCGACCGTTGCAAAAAATCGATTGACAGAGAATTCTGAAAATCTAGTTCGCAATTGCACCGACTTGAAAACCAATTGCTATTAGCAACGACGGTTAAGTGGACGAATGCATTGTTTGCTTAACAGAATATGCATAGGAGTTTAAATATCAGTGTTATTACCGCTACCGCTATTAGTTGTAAGAATTAGAGCATTATCATTGCAAAAGATCAGCAGACAATAACGCGTTTATATTCTTAACCAATGTACTAAGATAATCGATTGAATTAATTCAAACATTATTCTAACGGTAACAGATTGTAGCACAATAAGTGTTTTCTCGCCAATTTCCTCTGCCCCCCGTTCTATCTTGTTGAGGCGAGAAAATAAAAAAAACTCTTCGAAAACACTTTGAAAACAAGGGGCCTTCAAGCACTATATAACTTGCATAAACTAAACTTAAAGAAAAAGTTATGCACCAAGAATAACAAGACTGTGGAATGTAACATTCTCTTCCACGACTGTGCACAATGATGTAATCACGAATATTATGCATTTAAAGGGGGGGAAGTTTCTCTTACCATACATTTAATATATTGTGGTATGCGTGCGCTCACTAATTGAAAAGTTCGCGGATCAACGTTTATAGAACAATAACTTGAGTTAACTGTCGCGAAAATTTTTAACTATTTTACATTAAATTTTTTATAATAAATTAATTAATTTTTCTTGTCTAATCCAAGCAAGTCCACGAAACATTCCTCTTTAACAAAATTGTAGTTTCGATTCAGTGATCGTATCAACCTAGAAGAAGACCTCCGTCGGGAACGTTCAATAACGATGCCTGGTGAGCAAATCGTTAATTGTCTACATGGTATGCCCATGATTGTTAAGCAGACGACTTTGAGGAAAATTGCTAAGGCGACCAAAAGTCAACTGCAAGGGATCTTCACATGCTGAAGACGAACCTGGCTGCAGCTTTCAATGTTTTGTTTATTTCGCTTGCTCTGATCAAAACTACTGCTAATCTTATCGCATGTAAAACGTGTTTCCTTTCATAGGATTTCGCTCGGCTTCGAAATCTTTCTTATCTGTTGCACATAAAAAACGCCGTAGGGTCGACGTGGTCTCGTTTTGATTTGTGCGACTGCTATTCTTCTGGTATTTTGATTGCCAAAATATCTAGTGTCGCTTATCTCTCCCTAATTTCAAGTGCAAAATAAGATCTTTCAAGCTATTCGGTTGTACCTGCCTATAAAAAGATTAAAAGAAGTACATCGTCGTTAACGGGAACATTTCTTTCTTTGAATTCATGAATGTTTTCATTTTCCATGCCAATGTATTTTTAGTTGATCTTTCTGATCGAAAAGGTTCCCTCAATTTGTCCCACAACTCTTTGAAAGTTACACGATGTCCGATGAGTTTTCATTTAGATGGTGTGTTAGTTCATTATAATTCAGGAATTGTCAAATCTGAACCAATTTCTAGTTGCCGACAAAGCTTTTCGTTCCATTTTATGCGACAAGTTGACGGGCTTTTGGAAAATCGCTTTAAATATAGAAAAAATGAGTTCGATAATCGATCGAAATGACGCGTTAAGTTTAAAGGATTATGTAATGAATAATAAACACGTCTTCTCAATTCTCAATGAATTTTTATTATTATTTGCGTTCCGCGAACTTTTCAATCAATCGACAATAACAGAATAATGTTATGTAGAATAACCTAAG
The DNA here is from genome assembly GCA_001077435.1 of Glossina morsitans morsitans. Lineage (NCBI taxonomy): Eukaryota > Metazoa > Arthropoda > Insecta > Diptera > Glossinidae > Glossina > Glossina morsitans. Next base: position 14,289 of record CCAG010003667.1, on the reverse strand, counting down.
AAACGAAACTATAATGCGGTGATTTCTTAACTCGTCTTCATGATAAATGAAAAATTATATAAGAGGCCGCATAAACGTACACACGCTTATTCATTCATATACTTTATATATAAAACCGTACAGAGTATAGCTATTTTAGATTCCAGCTGACCATCATCAACATGCAATTGTTTCACGTTACTAGCTGGCGTTTCACATCGTTGATTAAACACATTCATTATCATTTACGGTTTTTTTTCGTATGCATTTTTTTTTTTTTTTTTGAATTAATTTTAAGAATTGATGAGATAACCCATTGCATTCGTACATATGCATGTAAATCATTTCATTTTTCTGCCATACGTACGAACGAAACATTTGAGCCAAACTCATATTATTCGAGTATTTTATAATCCTATTAAGCAATGGAATGGAAACTGTGCAGACATTTGCTCTTCTAAGGCCTGATAAATAAACCTAGATATGACCACATTTTATTGCTTGTTAAATGTAGGTAGGCATTCATTCGGTATTAATACAATGGCACTGATTTCCACCTTTGAACACATTTCTTTATATAGAAGTCTATTTTTAATGTCATTTCGTGTAGCTGGTAGTAATGATGAATTACAAAATGTGATAACACGAGCTAATCATCGAGAAGTGATTATATTTTTAATAAATAAATCTCAGGGATGCAGAAAATGTTATTTTTAAATCGAGCTGAATGGAACCTTTGATCCTTAATTGTCGCACAAGTAACAAGCAACAATACGATTTTCATAAATTTCGGATCAAGATGAATAGACTTTTTTTGCGTTTCCTATATAGATTCGTTCCGTTTTTTGCCTTTTAAACTTCTTCGACTTTTTTATTTACATGCCTTATGCGTAGTGGTAGCATTCACTTCTATTAAAGTAATGTTCCGTTCGAGTCATCAAATATGGGGCTGTAGTAAGCACTCTAACTACTTCCAAAATATTTACACACTACACTTTGGACACAGTTAGTGAATATGACTTAAAGCTACGCTTTTCATAAAGACCTCTAAAGATCTAAAGATAAAAATCACCAGTGAATGATTTTCAAGTCCGCATTTACTTACTAACACGACGTTTTTAAGTGAAAGTCCTAAAGCCGTTAGTTGATTGCACATCCGCAACTTTCAGGAATCAAGCATTCCTGCAACAAATTTGTGTTTAAAGTTAATCGATCATCAGGGCTTAGGTGGACCAAGTGCATGTCCTATCCAAATCTTATCCAAAGGCATCGCTATTTTCTTTACAAAATCACACTTCGTGATGGCATTTATTTTTACCGCGCTTGGTCAGGGCGGTGGTCTGAAGCCTTTTATTCCTAGTTTACAATTTGATTTAAGCCTGGCGATCTCATTACTGGTCACTTCTGGAAAAACTTGTTTCCGCAGTAGCTTTAAAAAGAACGTAAAACGTCACACAGCCGCAACCTGTTAAAACGTAAATGGATTGAGAAGCGTCCGCAAGGAAAATTCTTACATTGTCCTTTCAGGAAAGATCGGAAGAGCGGTTCAGCAGGAAAGCAAATAGCTAGCAACTCCTACAAAACACGAGTTGTATTTTTGATTGCGCGCGTAACCATTCACAAAATATTATTATTTTCATTAATTTGACCAGAGGAGTAAAGTCTAAGACTAAAGTCTTAAAGCAGTGGCATCGAAGGTCGTCGACTTCATTGAAAACTGTACCTCACTTGAGTTTGTTAGTCGCGATTCCTTGCCTATTCGGCCGCTCAGCCGGATAGCTGTAGGGAAATTAATTTAAAAAATTCGTTGTTTGCGAACCGAATCAATAACAATCTAATTTAAGTTAATCTAATCATTATCCGCCATTATTGTGTTCGATTTCCTTTCTGAACACTAACGCTACAGTTTCGCCTGCATATCCAAAATATACATTAGTCTTGTAGTAGAAAGGATCGTGTTTAAGACTCCACAAATAGAACAATATATCTCTGTATTGAATATCGAGAATGCAAGTGTAAGTAACTATTGATGTTCTGGCTTCATTATAACACACTTCTCCCCTATTGCGGTTTTGTCGCTTGTATTTGAGGGTTTCGCCATAATAAAGAGATGAGCCCTAGTAGTATTGTCATAAGCATGTTTTGTCGTTTCTATGGGCAAAAAATTTTCTGCCGAGAAATTTAATCTGGCCGTCAGCAACACGGTACTGCACCATGTTGGGGACTTACTTCTCGTTGTTGGATTTCAGCATTAATCACGAGAAAAGGACAATTCTCCTTTAACTTAATGGGACTAGTATACCTTTTTCTTGATGGACGTTTTGAATGTCATATAGTATGGGATACTGTTGGGATTTTCACATAGTCTCATCAACTCATTCATTTATGACCTAAATATTTTTAAATTCGCACCTACGAACCTGCAATCTCTTCACTTGTTACCGTTGATGTTAATGTTGTTAAACTACTTGTTTGTTTTCTTAGGGTAAGATCTATAAGTCAATTAAGTTCGTCATCGTGTTCGTAACCGCCAAAAGTAAGCCTTCGAACCCGTATAAACATATTCTTTTAAGCTGCTGGCTGGTTATTCCATCCTTGCTAACCAATAATTAGTAGTTGGTGCAGTTAAATCTTCAAGCGTTTTGACACACTTAACTAATACGTCGACTCGGAAATTTAATGGGTTATGGGTATCTAAGATTCGTCTTATGATAAGTTTATCTTTCTTATATGAATTTTGCTATTTTTTATCAGTTACGATCCGCAAAGCTTTAAAGTGTTTGCACAACTGTTTTTTTCCACAGTGTTATGACTTTCATGGCGAACATTCACAACACAACTTATTCCCAAACGGCAAACAAACAAGTATTATGAGCGTTATGGCGAAGTCTTACGTTCGTATTATAATTGAACATTATCCCTGCTTTAATGTTTGTCATCGTTATGCTGTTTTCAGTGCACACACATGCGCATGTATAGGTAGTACATGTTTTTGTTAAGGCGAAAGTGATTATTAGTTGTTGCTGCCAGTCGCGTTGGTGTTGTTATTTTGATCTCTTTTTTTGTTGTTTTTTTTCACTGCAATTAAGCTACTCCTGTCTCACGAGAATTTAATGCTTTGAATATAAATATCTTTTACACCGCCACCATATTCATTATTGCCGGTCTTTGTCTCAAGTAACAGATTTGATTTAATGTTGTTTTTAACTGACGGGATTTTAAAAAACAAAAGTATATTTATGGGGCTTCTGGCCATATAGCAGAAGTAGCAGCAAAATTCAAAATTGACTTTTCGCCCTGGAAGGCAGAAGATGAACTGAGAAAGGTCAAACTTTATTCTAATTTGTCACATGACGTATTAAGTTTATGCGGGTATTTGTAATACCCAGAACTGTTGACGTTAGACTTACCTTTTATTATACCGATCGGTTCGGAACAGATTTTTGAATATGCCCCTTTTGTTTGTAGAGCTCGCAACGTTTTTGATATTTTGCCGAAATTTCCTACGCTACTATGTTTTGGCCCTGGACACAAACCCTATTGAAAATTGAAATTTGGGGTGGACAGGGCGACGTTTGGAATCTCCTCTTATACGAAAGTAAGCCTGTATAAAGAAGAACGGTGTGGTCTTTAATATTTCGCAGCGACAATCAGTCCATATTAGCAGTTTGACCTAAAAATCAACTGAACCAGATATGGATTGTGTAGGTTTATTTTGCGCACCCTACCTACCTCGTGTAAGGGTTCCGACATGTGGGGATTAGTAACAGTTTTAGTTTTCAGCCTGTTGACAATCTTGTAAAAAATATTCAGAGAATGTAAAAGGTTGGTAAGCTTGAGTTGGTTGATAGGAACGAAGTAGAAAGCAATTAATCAATTTTTTGAAGTGAAAATTTGATTTTTCTTTTTGCGAATTGTTTGATGTGCTAAGCAAATAAGAATAAGAAGCGTATACAATAAAAGCAAGGCACACTAAGGGAATTCGAAGTAGGGTAAAATCTCGTCCTAACGGAGGGTTTCAAATTAAAAGTGTTATTGAAAAGCTGTTCTAACCGAACCTTTCTAAATTCTTTGTAAACAATAACGATTGGAAAACATAAGGAAATGTTTTAGGAACTTTTTAAATAAACTTTAAATGCAAACCTTCTTGAAGAGAACGAACACATTTGCTTTACCCCGTATGCAACAATGTGAAAAGGGCGAGAACTTTGAATTGCTTCTCATTCAGATGTTGAGCTGCTATTAAACTAACTACCGCCATGGCATACAATCTATACGAATAAATCTAGATGTGGCCGCTTTTGTTCTTTGCATTGTGCAGAAAGAAATTTCCTTGAAATATATTAAAATTGCTAGGCATTACAAACGTACGTAGCTTAGACAAACGTACTTTCAAATAAGAGCTTATAAGATCACAGAGTCAGATTAAGGAAAGAAAATGAGAAGGAGAAGGAGAAGACGAAAAAAAAGAAGGAGATTTAGAAATAGTAAAAGCAATTGTTTTTGTGCAAAAAGCAATTGAAAGCAAACCACCTAAGAAGAAAGTTTTACGTATAGAATCGAATTTGAAGAGGCATTATTGTGCAGTCTTCGCTGTTCAATTTAATTCGATACCTACGGCATTTGACCATTGAAAACGCGCTACATAATAGAGATTTTTTTGCTTTATGGCGAATCAAGAATAAGGAAGGCAATGCTTGACTACCAGCCGAAGCACAACCCAAAATCAGGTTTACCAGTACAATTTCTAGTAATCGACATGGCGCAGTCACTCTTTCACTTATTCCTATGTGAACACGCACGAAAAAACTTAATTAGGTAATTGGCTCAAGACACAAAACACAAGGCAGTTATTGTGAAACATAAACGAATAAGTTCGCATAGTCTTGCGCATCTAACGTCACAACACAGGCACAGACGCAAACATATATTCTCTTATGTGTACCCTGTTTGGGCACAAAAAAAAGGAAGAAGTTTTAGATAATATTGATATACGAGCGGCTGGAAAATACACACAACCCCTGCTTTTTTTTGCCTTCTAATGCCATATGCTTTCAAGAGGTTTAAAAACCAGACTTGACTTGAAACGATAGTGCAATTGTATGCTGGGGAGTTTGAGTAAAATTAATGGTTTGCATCAATTCATTCATTGCTTTAGAACATGCAACACGTGAGATCGTGAGATATATATATATATATGTATAACAACAACAACAAAAAAAGAAGAAAAAACACCAGAAAAGCCAGAAGAAATCTTTTCTTTTTTGTGTTGTTCTTTTTTTCTTTTTTGCCAACAAGTCTGCTTGATTCGTAGAACGTGTTTTTAAAACGTGCAACAGCAGCAATAGCACCACAGATGTAACTAAAAGACAAGTTAAATATGCTAACTGCCAGATAGACTGGTGGCTTGTATACAATAGATGCGAGCATATATATCTTTTAAATCTTGAAAACCGGCGCAATGTAATGTGTGAGATTTGAGGGGCGCAATAGCGGGCAACTTGTCTATTTGGCAGTTTTCCATTAACAGCTTTTAAATGCAAAGCACACCGTGCCAGAACGAATTGGAGAAAACCAGAAAGAAACTGTTACCTGAACTCATAACTTGTCTCAAATAAGCATACTACTAAAGCTACACTCAGCTCAAGCAAGCTCTTGAATGATCGAACAATTTCTTGGCATAACATGCACAAAAACGTTTATGCAAACATGACTATTACATATTACATCGAGCGGGGTAAAAAGATAGGTATTAGATAAAAGTACCGCTAAGACGTTACGTACTCTTAATGATGCTTTTCTTTTCATCAGTTGCTTTATAGCTATATGAGGTCAGATTGACTATGATTTAATTCCTTCACACATGAAATGCAAAAGAATTAGAAAACAAAAAAGAAACGAGAAAAAGGTTTTCTTTGAAGGGTATTCCTCACAGTACCTCATTTTCCATAATTTAACAAAGTGTTTCCAAATATTTATACGTACTTTGATACGTCCAAGGCACATATAACCTTCTTAGTTCTCTCATATATTCTCATAATAGAGATCATGGCGGGTCATAATACGTTTTACGAGATGTCATAAAACTTAAAATTCCGAATAAATCAGGAGTCATTTTTGTAATTCTTCTATCATTTTATGAGAGCTTCTGCTGCGCCTTGCTAATTATGAGCTGTTCAATCCGTTTCGCACGGTCTCTAAAATGTTCAACAGCTACTGCCGGTTGCTTGATTTTTCGGACCTGTCTGCTAACATGATGAAAGCATTGTATTGCGTAAATAATTACAGTACTTTTCCCCAATTTTGTGAAGACGAATATGTGTCGGGTCATAACAATATTTGTTAACATGTTAGGTTATTCACCGTTTTCCAATAGATGGCTTTAGCGATGTGCGGTGCAAATAAAGAGATGTAGACGTCTTACAATGAGCTAAGGCATTCGTCAACATAACTTCGTCGAAACATTAGTCGTCTTCAGTCCATATCGTTAAACTATTCTCGATCGAAAATGTCAGTTTGCTTGAGTTTTTAATCTTTTCCTTCAATTTAAGATATCTGCGGCCGAAGCTCATAGAATGCTCTCAAATACTTATGGCGAGGCCATTATTGGTACAATGTCATGAAAGGTCATGGACTGTGCCTTAGGGACCAGTTCTGCGTAGTTAAAACCGTCTGAAATAAATACAGGCCACTTGCGTCTAAAGGAATCCATGCGTTGGAACAGAGCAAACTGCCTTTCAGCCGAGAGACACGATAAAGTGATTTCGCAGCCGGACAATGCCCGGTCCCGTATCGCAAAGCCGGTCAAAACATTCTTGAAAAGAAAACGAAATAGCGAGTCCTTTCGTCCCTATTAAGTCAAGATTTGAAGTCAAAAATTGAATAAGTGGATCGCTCGAAAAAATCAACAGTTTTTTATCTCGGGGTTCGTACGTTGCCCTATCTTATATATTTATCTGCCAAAGATGAACGCTATTACAAATAGACTAGGTTGGATCATCTTTCATTCAGTGTTTCGTATGCAATGCTTGTCTAGCAAAGTTTCTCGGCAAAAATTGCTATGACAAATTTGCATTGAATCGGTAACCAATTTTTTAACTCCTTCTCACAAGCCTATGGTATAGTAAAGAATAACTTTTAATGTTTTGTAATAAAAATAGATTAATAAGTCTAGAGATTTGACATAAATATAAACGTAATACGAAATAAAGAATATGTAGACCGATATTATCAATCGCACCATATTTGTACATGGGTCCTAATGAACGAGCCTTTATATGTCTAGAAACGTTTTTTATGCGTGGAAATGGTTGAAGAATAGCAAAATCTTTGACAAGAAAATTAAATTTTGCAAATTTCGACCACATCAGGCCACGTTTTGAACCAGTCCCTACATAAGGATTCTCATGAAAAGTATACCCTTTTGTAGAAATAAAAAAAATTACAATAATAAGTGAAGAATTTCCGCAGTTGTGAGGTGTTTAGTGGTCTTGGTCTTTCCCAAATATTATATTTTTATTTGCTTCAGTTGCAGTTCTGCCAAACACACGGACAGACGGACAGATGTATTGAAATCGGTGCAATTAAAATTCCATTTATATTAGAAAATTTTAGCACAAGAGATGTAGAGAGATGTAAAAAATAATTACTCCTTGAGATGTAACTACCCGATGTAATTGAAAAGGCCTTAGCAATGAGCATATCGAGTTTTTACAACAAATATCAATTTCATTTCCTATACTTCCATCTCCTTTAATTTCCTTCATTTACGCATCCTTCAGTACATTACACATCAGTGCAGTGAAAACACTTATTAGGTACCATTTGGACCTCGCCAAGGATTTTCCTTCCATTTCATCAATCGTTGAAGATCATTTGTACGCCTTTTTGCATTTGGACAATAGGAAAGAACTATTAGTAGGGTATATGGACAACTCTGGACAATTTGTCGATTTCACATAAGTTGTCAGCGCACTTTTAAGGTTTAAAACATGAATAAACACCGCTCTGCTTAGCTCTCGTCAGCTTTTATAATCCACTTCTTACTAACCGCTCACCAAATTTCTCTTGCCATAGCAATGTCTCTGATTCTGTGAAGATTCTTTTTCTTTTCTTTGATGTAGTCACGTGATACGTAGAAATTATTTTACCATTACCAATACCTTAAAAGATTTTTCAATTCTTAAACGTAATTTGGCTATCAGCGACTAAAGTTGACAAAAACCGAAGAAAAGTAAACGGGTTCATCTTTGTTTCCTTTCTTCACCAGTTGCAGAGAATGAGGGATGTTTCAATATCATGCAGAATGGAAAGTAAGACGTCTGGTCTTTAAAGATTATTACTTGTTGCATTGACGTTTGTCACACTGATCATCGCGCGTGTGTCATGTTTCGTGGATTTAAGCCTTCCCAGTGGCAGTCCGCACAAAACGTCCGTCTGATAGCGGCTCCTCAATTAACCATAGCTGACTGTCTCTAGGATTGTCGCAGATTTGAAATCTTTAAACAGACATCTGAAATTAGGCGCACGAAAATCGGTAAAGCATTGATCTTTATATTAGCCGATACGCAAATGCTTATCATAACCTCGCTCCACCCTATTAATGTCATTAAAACATAGGCACATAATGAACAATTCTTGGAATGGTGGAATGGAAAAGGGCTTAGTAGGAGAAAACAAGTGAAAACGTAGCGAGCAATACGATATGCAGAAATGTTTGTGTCTGCAAGAGACGGATAGTTTAACACACTGCCAGTATTAAAAAATAAATATAATAAAATATAATAAGACAGTGATCGAGGTGACGCCGAAGCTATATACACATATCCATATTTTATGTAAAAATAATTTCGATTGGTTTACCGACAGACGTGGGCATAAAATTCCAAGAGAGCATTTCCGAAACCAACCCGCAAGGTAAGAACAAATAAATATAAATGTAATAAAATATAAATGAAAATTTTCAGGTGGTAATGCGCGTGTTACGACATCCGTGTGTCTTTGCGAAAAATAGCTTTTGTCAAACAAAAGGAGTCACAAGTACACAGTCCGCACTTTAAAGTCTAAAGATTAGTCATGCGTATGAATTTTTACGTACGCCAACCGGGAGAATACACAACTTTTGTTATTCTATTCGTAACAAAGTACTTACTCAAACACTTAAATAACATCGAGACTGCAAATGCCCAATAGATGCGAGCAACAACTTTGTATGAAGGTGACAAAATTTCTCAGCTCATGCCTTCTTCGAGTTTCGTGCGAATTTTGGGCAAATTTTCTACATCCCATAATATATGTATGTCGGGTAACTTTACTAAACATCCCGATTATATTTGCAGAGTTTTCCATTATTCGTATGTTATTCTTGGATTGATTGGTCCGTCGAGTCTTTTTATGCACCGGTCATCGCTATTAGCAATCCAGTTACTTGGTGACGTTTGCCAGAACTCTCGACGATCCTGCCATTGCTTTGGAAGTCTAGACCCGAATCATTTGGAGACAGACTTTCTACTTTTGGAATCGGGAAAATTTTAAATTGAAAGTGGAAATCTATTTGAAATTAATGTGAGTTCGAAAAAGCTAAGCAATAATGAAAATTTTCAAAACAAAAATAAATTCTTCAAAATATTTCTGTTATTTTTTAAGAGGAAAAGGTCGATTTGAAAATACAAAAGACATGAAATGATTGCATGTCATCAGAGGGCCCAAGATTTTTTAGACTTATTAATTTTTGTCACAATTATTTAGAGACTTAATGCAAAAGTAGCCAACTATCAAGTCCTTCGTCGCTAGTGGCAGGTGTGTGGAGATTCAAGATTCCTGTCAAGAAATAACATTATAAAGCAGCATTAAGTGTATTAAGGAATTCGGTCCAAACCGTGTATGAGCTCTTATTTTTATTGTTATTTATAAGCGACAAATGGTAAATTACTGGTGTTACTTCAAGCATAACTTATTTTCATTCATTCAGTCAGTCAGTCATTCATACATACATTGCTTGACTTATATTCGCACATATACACCGAATTGCGTCTGCATACACACCCAGAAAACTTTTTTTTGTTACATAAACGGATGATCGTTTTTTTTTCTTTTTTTTTTTTGCTTTTTTTTCATAATGACTGTCAGTTCGTTTATACACCAGATGAGTGTGAGTAGAATAACTTTTATAAACCAGAATGTATGCTCGCATGTGTAAACCAATACATTTAGCCAGCTTTACTTGCACAAGTGTACGACGGGAACTCAAGCGTGCAATCGCATCAAAATTGTGTAGCGTAAAAATTGTATTTAGAAGCATTATAGTGAATAAGTTTACGTTTATGTGTTCGTGTGTATTAAATATTTACGTATATATTCTATGGATGTTTGTAGAATGTTGGTTCAAGTTTTTTCCTTCTTTTTTTTTTTTTTTTGTGCTATAAACTGAGACTGACTTTAGAATTCTTTGTAATAATATGAAAAAAGAGAAAAAATGTAAATACTTTGCAATCAATCAATCACACAATTGAACACATTCGCAATAACATATTTGCCGTTCTCCATTTCATCAATGATCAGAAGGTACGTTTACAACACTTTATTGCATTCCTTTTGTGCTATGTTACGCTTAAGCAGCCTGAGAATGAAGCGAACACGATATACGGTAGAAAAGCGTTATTTTATTGCAAGACTTGAGAGCCACTTTTTAAATATGTCCTTCCAGCTATTCACTTGGCTATCTATGGATTTGTGATTAAGAAACTCGATTGCTGCATTCATTAATGGCTGCAGTTTAGTTTAAGCTTCGGCACAATATTCGAGCTTACTTTAGATGGTTCTTTCAACGACCCAATTATATTTTATGGCAACTACTTAAAGTGGAGCTTATGGTGTATATGTATACGAATTATGATTTTAAGCATAAAGTAGGCTTAAGTAGGTTAAAAAATACCGGAAATTATAAAATTGCCCACCTCTGTAAGTTAGTCACCAAAGCTTTTAAATATGTTTCTATAAGGTATGGCGGTCAGTTTGAAGAAGTGCGTTTATACCAAATATCGGTTTAACCATTAAGGCAGTTTTTATAGATACTTTTCGGGTGAAGCTGAGTTTTTTACTTCGCTCAATTTTCTTTTCTTGTTTCAATCGTTGAAGCTCTCTTTAAAGGGATCTTCTAAGGAATAATAATTTGGGTTTTGGGAAACGGCGACAACCATTCGCGATCCCATCTGGTGAATGCAAATCTGCTTCGTTCAAATGTTCAAATGTTTTTGAACAAAAATCAATTTACGTCAAAGCAAAAGATTTTATAACCAAGAAATTTAACCAAATTATCTCACAGAGGTATGGAAGACTTACTAATTTTGGTTGTCTCTCTTCAATCTGAAGAGCAATTACACAAATTTTTTGATTTTTTACCGTATAAAGTTGCTTCCCATAGTGCCTTTCGCAATCTCTCTCGACGCTGAGATCAATGTAGAAAACGATTTCGAATCGATCGCTATGATAGAAGGTGCGTCTCTCTCAACTCCTTCCGCATACATCCGCAGAAACATAATATACTCTTACCACACGAGTGATGTAGGGTGTAAAAATATTACAGTGTGTTCGTAATTGTTCTCTGTAACATCAACCACCTATCCAAAAGAAATATAACTAACCTTCAATCCGATTAGCTTAAGATTATAAAAAGCTGTCACCGGGTGTCTGATGAAGAATCCCAAAATATAGTTTTCCCTAATTTTCGATGAGTACACAATCAAAGGAGTACTTAAAACACATCGTAGGTCCGAGATTATTAAGATTGTATATGTGTAAACTTGTATTGTTACTCTTGTGTGTACGCGTGTGTGCGCATGAGAGATAATGATTTATTCATTTACATCTTCGGTTGTGTACATACACACACTTCGTTTTTCCCATTTTCTAAGAAAAGAAACTCTATGCCAAAATTATTGTTTTTAAAAAAAATACAAACAAAAAAAAAACAAAAAAAACGAGGTGGTTGACTATAATATTGTAGCTATAATTAACGATGTGAACTTTTGTGTCTAGTTTACGTGCATTCGTTAGAATAAATTACTTAAATGTGAGCGAGTGTTTGCGTACATGTGTATGTTAAGAATTCAACACTTTGGCGAAATTTGTTGACCTGTATAGAGGCGAGGAAATGCCATTAAATTTAATTACCAACGCTAAGGTGTCTTCGTGTGCTCAATGCAATCCATGTGAATACATATATATGCATGTCTAATATTTTGAACATATTTAGGTATAAGGTTTAAAAGAAATTGCAACGAAAAATTGTAAAACTTAATGCAGCTCAGAAAATGCTATTATTATGTCAAGTTTTTGAAAAACTAAAGATCTCTCTCCACACAGCAATAATTTGTGTGTTTCTCACATAGGAATACGCGCCGCAGTGCCCCTCGACTGTATTTTCTTATGTTAACCTACTATGGAGCGATACGCTAATATTAAATTTATCTTGCCAAATACACATCATTGCCTTGGAAAAGCATACTGTACATGTATCTTGAAAACAATCTACTTTCCCCAACTGTCAAAAGTGAAAGAGCGGCTCTCTCCGTCTCTCTCTCTCATTAATAAGTTTTCCTTATCAAAGTGAGTAAATGTGTAAGCCAATCCCGCATTAGAGTGACTTTTCTTTCCTGCTTTGTAGTAAATTCCGTGCCCTGCTATGTCCTTTAACAGCCAATCGGGGCAAATATTATAAAATATAAAGGATGCTGTATTTAGCCGCTCATCCGATGGGCTGCTTAAGCTTTTCACAGTCTAACCTTTTCGACACTTACAATCTTAGCTACTTAAACCAAAAAAGACAACGTCACTGATCCCATGCACTATGGTTTAAGTGAGTTACAACAAACTTTGTCTGGGGCTGCTTACTCATATAAAGCACATATGCAGTGTTGTGTAACTCCACTGATTGAACGACAAATGTCTGTGCAGAGATCAAATATTCGAATATTTTTTTAAATGCACAAACTGATAATAAATTTGCTTGTTTTGAATTGTTTTTGCTAATTGTCTTTTATCCATATCTTCTTCGCACGCTTGATTCCCGACGGCGACGGCTCACCAAGAAATCACCGTTCGAAAGATGTATCTGATTGTGCTGCAACCTCGCCGACGGGGAACTTACTATGATGAAGTCATGAAAGTTATCAGGAATCGTCTGCTTGCAAATTTCTCTGCTAAGATATCCGCACAAGATCTAATAAACAGTGGCTGTCTGTGATTTATTAAAAGGGCCATAGAAGTAGTAGTGTGGTTTGGTGCCTGACTATGTTGCGTTGCCACCTGCTCCTTGTACATTAAAATCTACGGGGAAAAGGTGGATGGCAGTCCAGCAAGTATTGGTAATCCGAATGCGAGAGTATGTAATAATGTCACGCGTAACACCTATAATGCTGCGGGTGCCGATAAATGCACGTAAATTGCAGTACAAACCTTCTAGTTTCGTCTGATTAAGCCGTCAAGATAGTGGGCAAGCGTTAAATTTCAAAGTCATCTGATCATCCGATAAACCATCCCATTGGACGTCACATTCGCTCATAATTCGCCCATCAGAAAGCAGTGCTCACTTGTCGCTGTGTCACAATCACACTCCTTTACTCGCATGTCGCTGTCTATAAACGCAGCTGTTCGGGAAAGACATTGTTTAGTCCACACCTTTTCCACTGCACACGCGCTTGTCATTCGATGTACATTAAAATCTTAAATTTATATTGTTAGTCCAAGTAAGTATCCATTAAATGCAGTCCATCTACGGAGTTTAATTACATTCAAAACAAAACATATATACTTGACGTCTTACGCCTTTTGTTTTAGGAAAATACACAAATGTTTCGCGACTTCCAAATAGATATGCGCACAGATGACATCAAGTAAGCAAATAGGACAATCGGAACTTAAGGCCCCTCACTCTACTTATTATTGAATCTTCTCGAATCATATCTTTCTGTTGCTACCCCCTACATTTGTCACTGATCCAATCAGCTCTTCCGGAATATTTAGGCAAGGTAAGGCAAATCATGTTCATTTCCTTTTGTCACTGACGCAACACATATTTACAGATTTTAATTAATTCTGTTGTGGTTCCGTCTGTCCGTCAGTGTAGTGTAAAAAAACAAACCATAACCGCGGCAGTGATAAAAATTGTCATCTGTGCTCTACGAGTTATATGAGAATAGAAAAAAGCGACCACTCCTACTTCATAGGATATCATAATCTCATAAAAATAAAGACGGCGGATATAAAAAGATTCGATTAGAGCCGAGTATAATTTCCTTACTTGCTTACCAT
>CCAG010003660.1:0-10048 GCA_001077435.1 Glossina morsitans morsitans | reverse complement strand
AATATTTGCAATAATATTCTGCGGCGGATAAAAAGCAAATACTTTGCAGTCTTTTGAAAACACTTTTGATGAAATTTGCATTCAGCGAAGACAACTTTAAATGTGCTAACTCATATTAATGGTTACTCGAATTCACATAAGTAGTTGAACGTCAGAGAAAAAAATTTTAATCTTTCGATGCAGTTTCTTAAAAGACACAGAAGTGAAACACTTGGTACGTTCGGGGAATATATGTACCCATGTATCTGTCAGCAAAATCGCAAAATTTAAAAGGGGAACGAGAAGAGCAGATTACTAAAACTATATCCATCAAGGCCAAGCTGAACCAAAAAAAAAAAAGGATTCAAAGAAAATTTGGACAATTTGCAAACGCTATCGAGCCATCTATCTCTCTGCGTAGAAATTGTATAGAACAGTAGAATGCTTTTAATATTTGATAGATGGCGACAATCTCGACAACAACTATATTAAACCTATTGAAAATCTCTGTATTAAAGCACTTGATCTTAGGGTTTCATTTTTTTAAATATTATGCGTGTGTCACAGATTACGTGCAGTAGCAAAACCCATTTGTAACATTTGTAATTAAAATTTGGAACTCGAGTAACACAAAGACGAAGATATGGATATGATTAAATGAGGCTAAGTTAGACTGACAGGATTCACACTTCTTGCAACTTTCATTGCAATATGAAGTTATTTAAGGGCGAGCGACGTCAAAGTCACATTATCGCATTTTTAAAGAACCTGCTGGGCTTCTACAGAGATCATTCTAAAGGAAATTGAACTTTTCGACATGTTGGCTTTTATTCTCTGAGAGGAAAACACTTTACGACAGTTTTCAGTGTGCTCTTCATTATAGGCTAGATCGGGATCTATCTTAATGGTGGCTTCTCTTATTAGAAGACGGCATCAGCCTAATGCTATGTGTCGGATTTCGATATTCTTCAAGTTTATGCTCTTCAGATGTTCCGGCCGTGTTCGCGAGTATCCGAGATGCGAGTTAAATTTAACCTAAAATATTGGGACTGTCACCTGTTTATATATTTGATAGCATTTCTTAAGAGTTCTTCTGGATGTTTTTATTCAAATGATTACCCTTTTCATATATATATCTGTCAGTATAATAAATAGAAACGTTACGTTCGGATGATAAGCTATAATATGTTCTTGAAAAATTGCTCTAATTATTTTTTATTATAATACGATTCGGCTTTTTAACCAGTTAACTGCGTACGGCGAATGAAAAAAGTATAAAATATTGTATTATAACGAACGATCCGTCCATTTGTCTTTGTCGGATTTCCTCATAAAACTTTATCTTATATATATATTGTCAGAATAATGCATTTCAGAATTTATGTATGTCAGTTTGTCAAGTTATTTCATTACAATATAATGTCATGTTATACACACTCTACATATGACAATTATAATTGTCATCGCTAAATTTTTTCCACGCAATTCAAATGCACATTTTCCGAAGAGGTCGACGCAGTTAACAGATTAAGTGTTTTAAGTAAAGTAGATATTATTAAGGCAAGGATATAAATAATGAGTTTTAGTCGGGCGAATAAATACCTAAAGAGAGAAAATATATATATAGGGCTGTGTACACGGTTACACGGCATAGATTTGTACTGGTTAAATCACATACCACTTACATGGAAAGAATAAAGTGTTTGAAGAAAAAATTCATAGGCATTTTGCTTATAACAAGGCCTTATAACTGTCTTCCTCTTCTTCAAAACGTTTTGTCGCCCGGAGTAGAACTCAAAGCTCGAACTGTACTCACCGCTGTTATACAGAGTGCAAATCGGTTATGCTATCATTTATAATCGTATATTATCGTAGCGTAAAGTAAAATTTCATTCAGTATTTATTTAAAAAGAACAAAACAAGCAAAGTATTTTTAATGAAATTTTTTTTAATAATGATTGTATGTAATGATTCGACCCAAGTGGAATTTAGTCGTTTTAACTTGCGATTTTCTTTAAAGATGATGAAAGAAAAAAATGAAGTCTAAATCAGAATGTAAGTTCCAATACTAGAGAATTGAGTGTACAAGTGAAATGTTTTTGAATTGAAATCTCGGATAACGTGTTTTTTAAGATGAATATTGAGTTTTTGTCTTTTTAATTCTTGGTCTTAATTTTTTTCATACTTATCACGGGGAATAAATAGTAGCTTTAGTGAACACTTATTGGGCCTAGATATGCAAATCGAAATTTCCATAAAGTAGATATCCGTTAGATCCACGTGACTAGCGTTTATGTATCTGCCTGTTCGTCTGGTCACTCTTCTGCTAAAATCACGTTTATGCCCTCACTTGATCTAAAATTTTTCTTATCGAACTCGTTAAGTTCGACAAATTTGTAAAATTTGTCCATAGGCCATGAACAAATACTGGCACATCTCATCTTTTTTAAAAATGAAGACCATTCATGTAGAGAGCTTCAGATTAGATTTTAAGTTTTTCATTAAGGAAATCTTCCTTTCTTAAGGTTAGCGCAGTTATTGATTGACTGACACCATAGCCACCGTTGCAAGTCACCTAGTTTTTCTCACATCCGGTGGCAAGATTGTTGCTGGCTAGACAAGTCCCATGGCGATTGCAGTTTTTTTAATTAACTCCTTATTTATTTATTCATTTTTTAATTTATTGCACTTGCACTTTCTTGAAAATTTTCTTTTCTTTCCAATTTTATTTTCTTACTCCTTCGGCAATTCTACTCTAAAAGCATATTACGCATCATGAACTTTACATCATGCTGTCTTGTTATATATGTTTACATGTAATAGCACACACAAACATTTTTACATATATATACAAATTCATATACATATACACACACTCGTTTATGTTCATATGTCATTAATCGTACATTTATAATATTATACATATTTATATATATATATATATGTACTTTGTTTCGCTTTCACTTTTTAATTATTATTTGATTTTGTTAATTTTTATTTTTTATAAATCAAATGTTATATGAAGTCGTGGTTATACGTGTGATAATCAAATATTTTAGCATTGTGAACTCAATAATGATTTATACCTGTTGACTTACCTCTGAATTAATTACACGCATGTACGTATATACAATTTTCTCCCTCCTATTAAAATGAGAAGAGAAACATTAAGAATTGCAAACGTTTTCATCTGGAATAATCCAATCTAAATAAATATATAACGCTTTCAAATGAATTTTTTGTTAGTTAAATTACCTTTACATATATACGTAATCGAAATTGAGTGAAAATTATAATAAGAACGAAAAAGGACATTGCGTTTCAAACGTTATTCCAACTTCTCGGAGACGCTTACTTAAAACTTTGAATTCATTTATCATATTCGCCTATCAGAATCGCAAACTTAACCATATATTACGATATAATTCGAATGTCTGCCAAATTGATATATCTCCTTTTTTAGTTTAGTTCAATCTCAGTCAGAGCTAGTTGACATTATACGGTTGGATTCTCCGATACGATGTTGAAACAGATCGATACCTAATTTTGTATTATATTAAAGTTTTTTTTAAATACGCACTTTTTTAAAAAAAAAGAGGCGAAAGTACAGTGCTTGAGTAGATGAGGGTGTGCCACCAATCATCAAGAAGTTTTCGAAAGAATGGCTTAAATTTTTTGTGATGAAAGAAAATTTCGTGCGATTTTTGCCTTTAAAAATTATACCGTTTTGTCGCTTCATATGAATCAACTTTAAATGATATTTTTCGAAATGTAATTATGTGAGTTTATTTATATAATCCACGACCTCGTATAGCAATGTTCATTTACATTTAAATACTCAGCATACATCAGCAGCTTTGTCAGATTATTTTTAAGGAGCTTTATGGCGGCTTGACTCGCACACACATATACTTCCTTTATCGCCTCAAAACATACATTCAATATTTAATGTTATTTGTTAGCTTAGCTTAATCATATTATATACTTTAAAAAAATGTAATTATTTAATTACAGACAAAATTGAAAACAGATTTGCTTAAAGAATGCATCTTTGCTCTATATACAAATGGGGCATATGAAACATATATATACATATATATATAAGTTTCGTACCCTAAATCGAAGTGAGCTATAATTTTTTATTAGATTCCTTCAATTGTTATAATTTTTAGCCCAAACACTTCCGGATCAAGGTAATCGAGGATTATATTTAGGGCAATTTCTTATTACACAAAATTAAGGTTATTCCTGAAAACAGGCCGATTAAAGAGTATCTCTAAAGTTTATTTAAAAGACACGTTTATGCTCGTAATCCGTTCAATCTATCAGAATTTCTGTTGAATAAAAAAATCGATCGAAGATTCACATAGTGAATACACTGTTATATTAACTGAAAAGGAAGAGTTCATATTATAATATTTGAAGACGGAGGATCCAGCGTATCGTATATATAATATATATATATATAAGGCTGTAGAGCATAATATTTTTTAATCGTTAGTCTTTTTGTAGTCATACTACCCATTCTGAATTAGGGCCTGACTTAAGCTGAGAGTAGCAAAGAAATATTTGAGGTTGCTTTTAATTTTCTAAGCGAAATTGTGAAATTGTAACTTCATTTTAACGGTTAGATAAAGGGACAAACATGAGAAAAAAGTTCTTCCATTTACATCCATAAAACATTAATATAGATAATATATTTTAAGTAAGTATATCGTGAGGTTTTGATTAACAGAACTATATATCTAAAAAGGACTTTTAAGTGAGTGTACCGTCAAATTTTTAATAACAGAATTGTACGTCGGGAAAGGAAAAGTGTTCATTTTGCAAAACAAATCATTTAGAATGTTTCAAATTTCCTAAGTCTACTCATTGAAGAATCGTTTTTCCAATCTCAAATAGTTTTTGTTTCACTTGTGTACTCTTCATGAATTAAAGCCTTCGCAGTTAAAGCATTTTCAAAATTTTTCGGATCAGACGAAGGTATTAGTACTGAGAGTAGAATACGTTGAATTTAGGAAATTGCTTAACGTGAGATTGAAATATTATGACTCTACGCCTGGTTTATTCTTCCAAATTTTGAAAGGAAATTGACATATTTGAACTCACTTCGATTTAAGCTAAGGCAGGTCTGTTCGTCTAGTAAATAGACACTAATAATGTGCATGCATTTTTATAACACACAGCATCACTTATTATGTAGTATTATATGCATTTATATATATATACATTTAATTATGTATATATGTGTATGCATTTAGTGTGTACATACTTAGTATTTGTGGTTACAAATGTCTTAATATATACTCAAAATGTTTCTGCACTTTTGTTCAACGTTCGATTCCGGATTCTTTCGATCATCGTATATATATTTATCTAAATAAATTTATTGGAGCTAACAGAGCACTCCAGCATTCAAAGCGTTAAACCGGTAAAGGTTACAACATTAATTGAATCTGCCAAGTTGCCCACTCCGCAGGAGGGATCACCTGTCAACTTATCCGTTAATAAAACCAAAGACACTTCACCATTTGCAGAAATGAGCGAAAGTAGTCACGCAAAGACCAATTTAATATCAACAATAACAAGGTCCCCTACTGAAAATGATCTAATACAATCACCACAGCATCAATCAGGTCGAAGAGCATCGGACGCTGATCCTAATGTAGATGTTACAATGAATGATCCTCAATATTTAGATGAGATTATGAGTTCTGGTGGAGTTAGACGTAAAATACTAGAACTGGAGGAGTTACAAAACATAAGTAAAGTTGGTGAAGGGGCAACCTTATCTATTGCCTCACCACAAAAACATACGACTGTTAAACATTTCGCGCATGGGTTAAAAGAAAAAGTGAGTACTAGTTTAGAAGCCTTGCCGTTTGCAGTGCGTTCACGTGAATCTAAGAAACGCGATGTCAATCTGCCAATACTGGAAGAACAAATTTTCAATGCAATCGATGTAGAATTAATGCGATTGACGCCCAGCGAACCGCCGACTGAAATAATTAAATTATCGCCAACGGAGGATCTTGAAACACGGGCGAAGAATATGGAAAATATTGAGGAAGTTGTCTGCGAAAAAATTTGTCACAAAAGAAAATCATTTGATGTTGCAACGGAAGATGTATTGCTAAAATTGGAGACAAAAGAGTTTGAAGAAGCTAGACAAACTTGCGATGATGAAACCGAAAGTATAATGAAAGTTAAGGATGTTGTACAATCATTTGAACGAAGATATCCACTATCCAGTGCCCAACCGCCTTCCTTTGAATCCATAAAAATAGAAACAAAACCAATAGACACGCCAGACACTCCAGTTTCTCCAGCTTCACGTAGTGAAACAAATACTGATATTACAGAGATTAACAGAAGTAGTTCTACTACAGATAGCATTGTAGGAAAAACCCATGAAACCGTGTACATTGAAAGTAAGATTAGCAAGATAGCCAAGATGTTCGAAGGTGATTTAGATAGAAATAAAACTCAGGAATTTATTAGAGATAATATATATGAAACTGAATTTAAGGATAACACAGGAACACATAAGACTGACGACATAGTTGAACCTTGTCAATTAGCTACAATTAGCTCAAGAACACAAGTATGTGATACAAAAGAACAATATTTTACTAATAAACCAACAAAAATGACAAATTCAGATAATATTGATAAGCATATCTGGGATAATAGTACAGTAAGAGGTAAAGTAATGCAGTATGAAGAAAAGTGGGAATTTCCAAAGTCTCTGGAAACTACAACTAACGCAAAAAAAACCATTAATATCACAATGGTAACGGAAAGGCCGGCAGATCAAAGCTTCATGACATTAGAGTCAATAAACACAAGCTCAGTTATCGACCATTCTGCAGGTCAACCGGAAATCGAAGACGGTTCAAGTTCGAGTTCACAATTTCATACACCAAGTGAAATCACCCCACCTGACATAAGATTGGAACAATTTGGAAGGAAATATCGTCCCGAAATATCATTTACAGCCATAGCTAATCTTGATCTTGATCACAGCTCCGACGATGAAAGGGAAGATAGCTTAATCGAAAGAAAAAAAGAAGATGTTGCAATACCTGAAGCTACCCAAATAACGCAAATTAGTGAGTTGATGGATACGAAGTTAACAGGTATCTTATCGACAAATGACAAAGAAGCGTTTGAGTCCAAACCCAAAAAATTTTCTGACAAATCTGATTCCGAATTGATATCCCCAAAAAAATCACGCGAACTTTTTAAGGACAAAGGCGCAGACCGGCAGAGCGTTTCAAAATCAGTAGAAGTCCTGTCACTTGGCCAAGAACCCATATCTAAATTTGAATTACAGAGACTTATTGACAAATCTGACGAAGACCATGTGCGTGAGACGATTCATATAGAAAGAATAACTGTGTTACCAACCAAAAAAATATATCTTCCACAAGCGCAGCACACAGAATCTAGTGACAAACGCATATCAACAGAAAAGTTAAGGCAACCCATTAAAGGAAAGTATCTAGATGAAGTAATAATAACGAAAAATGAAGAGTCTTCGGCAATCGAAGATAAAGATTTTCTTCATGAAAATTCACTGGACAAAAGAGATAAACTTGACTTAAAATCAAAATCTCTCGTCCCATGTCAAGTAGTTAGATCAACTAGAAAATCCGATTCCACGTTAAGATCTGAAATAGAAATCAACAAATGTATTGAGCGAAAAGATAAAAAAATAATAATAGATACGAAACCACTAGACAAGTTAATAGACACAAAACTGACAGATGCCCTTCAACCTGACCATGAAGGAATTCTCAAAACGGAAGCACTTGACAAACTTGATTCTAAACTTTCATCGCCAGTATTGTTAAAGAAATCTCTTGAGAAGGAACATGCGGATAAGTTAATAAGTGTGACAACAGCAAATGCCTTACCCTCTGTCTACGAGGACATTCCTCCACCAAGCAAAACACTTGAAAAGAAACACCTAGACACCTTAGTAGATGTGAAACTGACAGACACTTTACAGCCGGACTATGCAGTCATTCTTGAAACGAAATCACTTCATGAATTTGTTTCTGAACTGTCGTCATCAGTAGAATTAAAGAAATCTCCGGAAAAGGAACATCCAGATATTTCATTAGATGTGAAAGCGATAGTTGCCTTACCACCTGAGTACGAAAAATGTCTCCTAGGAAAATCAGCCAAATCACTTGATAAAGCTCACCCCAAATTTTCTCCGCCAGTAGACCCAAAGAAATCTCCTGAGAAAGAACATACGAGTAAATTAATAAGTGGGACAACGACAGTTGCTTTACCACCTGACCATTCAAACATTCTTAAACCGAAACCGCATAAAAAAATTGATTCTCAACTGTCACCGTCAGTACAATTAAAAAAATCTCCTGAAAAGGAACGCCCTGAAAATTTATTACA
The DNA here is from genome assembly GCA_001077435.1 of Glossina morsitans morsitans. NCBI lineage: Eukaryota > Metazoa > Arthropoda > Insecta > Diptera > Glossinidae > Glossina > Glossina morsitans. The sequence goes on along the minus strand of CCAG010003660.1, from coordinate 1,648 downwards.
TGAAAAACTGCCAGATGACTTACAGCCTGATCATGTAGACGAGATTAAGCTTGATAAACTTGACTTTATACTTTCAGAGCCAATAGAACTAAAGAAATCTCTTGAGGAAGAACAAACCTATAAGTTAATAGGCGTAAAAACGAATGATACTCTACCAACTGACCATCCAGACATTCTTAAACCGACATCGTATGAAAAAATTGATTCTAAACTATCACCGTCAGTAGAATTAAAGAAATCTCCTGAAAAATATCATTCAGTTATGTTATTAGAAACGAAAATAAAGGATGTTTTACAGCCTGATCGTTTGGAAATTCTTAAGACGAAACCACTTGACAAACTTGATTCTATACTACTATCCCCAGCAGAGCCAAGGGAATCTTTTGCGGAGGAGCAAACGTATAAGTTAATAGGTGTGAAAAGGACAGATGCTTTATCAACTGACCATGCAAACGTTGTCGTAGAAAAACCAGACAAACCACTTCATAAAATTGAATCCACACTTGCATCGCCAGTAAAGCCAACGAAATCTCCTAAGAAAGATCATCCAGATAAGTTAGTACGTGTGGAAACGACAGCTGCTTTACTAAATGACAGTGCAGACCTTGTCGTAGGAAAACCAGACAAACCATTTGATAAACTTGATTCTATAGTTTCATCACCAGTAAAGCCACAGAAATCTTCTGAAAAGGAATATCAAGGTATGTTATTAGATCAGAAATTGACAGATACTTTACAACCTGACCATTCAGAATTTCTTAAGACGAAGCCACTTGACAAACCTGATTCTAAATTTACATTACCAATAGAGCTAAAGGAATCTGATGAGCAGGAAAAAATAGATAAAATAATAGGTGTGAAAAGAACAGATGTTTCACCAACTGACCATGCAGACGTTGTCGTAGGAAAACCAGCCAAACTACTTGATAAACGTGACTCCAAATTTTCATCACCAGTAGAGCTACGAAAATCTCCTGAAAAGGAACATCCAGATATGTTATTAGATCCAAAACTGGCAGATGCTGCACAGCCTGACCATTCAAACATTCTTAAAACGAAACCACTTCACAAACTTGATTCTAAACTTTCATCACCAGTAGATCCAAAGAAATGCCTTGAGAAAGAACAACCAGAGAAGTTAATAGGAGTAGAAACCACAGATGCCTTACCACCTGAGTATACAGAAGTTCTCCAGGGAAAACCAGCTGAGGCATTTGACAAACTTGATTCTAAACTTTCATCACCAGTACAGCCACAGAATCTCCTGAGAAAGAACATCCGGATAGATTACTAGATGTGAAATTGACAGACGCTGCACACACTGACCGTAGAGACGACCTCACGCTTGATAAATATGATTCCAAACTTTCATCAGCAGTAGGGATACAAAAATACTCCTAAAAAGGAACATCCAGAAATGTTATTAGATCCAAAACTGGCAGATGCTGCACAGCCTGACCATTCAAAAATTCTTAAAACGAAACCACTTGACACACTTGATTCTAAACTTTCATCACAAGTAGAGCCAAAGAAATACGTGAAAAAGAACAACTAGAGAAATTAATAGAGGTAAAACTGACAGACGCTGCGCAATTTGACCCTAGAGACGAACTCACGCTTGACAAACATGATTCCAAACTTTCACCAC
>CCAG010003658.1:0-12626 GCA_001077435.1 Glossina morsitans morsitans | reverse complement strand
AAACGCTGGCTTTAGGGCCACTCATTATTCTTAACAGTAAACAATATCTTTTCTTATCATGGGTTTTCTGACTTGTATCAACCTTGGTATTCTGGGCCAATAATCAGTGTAGAACTCTACGAAATCAATTTTGTTGAGAAAGCTCGTTAACTCGCGAAAAGCACAAAGAAAAAATTGCCATTTGCTGTTGCGAGCAGCGCTGTTAATTCCTTTGTGGCAAATTTGTGTCGGGAATAAAAAAACTGGTTTCTATTGCCAAAAATATTTATTGGATTTTTGCACTTATTTTCTAAATGTAAGAGCTCAACTATTCCATTGTGTCAAACATTCTATTATTATTAGCTAATTTTCAGCATAAAATACTGGAAATTCGATCTCTTTATAATATAAAGTTTTCATTTCCATAGGAATTATTATATGAGAACGTGTTAAGTAACTTGTCTCAGTCGGTCTAAAGTTTTCAAACCAATTTGTGATGCCGAGGGATTTAGCCACTTTTGTTAAGAAATTTTGAAATTGCAGTTTTTCTCCTTATAATGTCCTTGGGCCAAAGTACGTCTGCGTGTCAAATACAATCCAAATATTTTAAAAACAACCGCCTACAGTTTTAACACAACAATACATCGACGTCATCATCAGACGGAAAGAGGGACATACAACGATTTAGAAAATGAATATGAATATTATATATAACAAAGCAACAAAAAGTGGGTTTATCTTAAGCATTTCTGTTTGTTACATACGTCCGCACTGACCTAATATACCCTGTACCACAAGCGGTGTAGGGCGTAATAATTAGTAGCGTTACCTCATTTGTAAGATATTTAAACGTCTCCTAACTATAGCCAATTTTCTTCGCCCTTAACCTTCTTTCTTTCTCAGTGAACGGTCCACAGATTTTCATGTTAATAATTCTTAAGCACATTCAAGCAAATAATTCTGGCAGTCTAAGACTTAAACGCATATTATTGCCAATTGTCTACAGTCCAGTTTCACTTGCTTTCAAGTCAAGTTTTTAAAAAATTTAAATAAAAAAATTAAATTAGTAACAATTTGCATTTAAGAATAAAAAAAGACACTGCGCGGAAGTTGCTACATAGAGGGACATGAGGGTTTATACATACTTTGGCAATTACATCGCTATGCATTTAAGGACTGAATCCATCTCCCTTTGTTTTAATTTCCGTGGCAGTTACATCAGTATACGTTCATTTTTCACTCGATTGTTGCCAGGCGCTTCTTTGCTTTTCATTTGGAAAATGTGTTGAAAAAGAGTTTTGCTTTTTCCCCCCACTTCTATTTTGTTGCGGCTCTTAAAAAGTGAACCAACGAAATGTGTTGCATAGCATAAACATTTAAATAAAAGAATTCGAGTGTTGAGCACATTCTGTCGTAGGCTTTGCAAGTTATTTCACATACCTCGTCAAGAATTAAATTTTTCATAAATTTATACATGTACGCATCGCAATTATGGAAGTATGTATACTCTCCTGCACGTAATGTTGATAATGACCAAAAAAAACGGAAACAATTGCCCCCAAATACATATAACGACTCGTAAATGTAGAAAAGAAAAACCTTCAGTTATGTTATATGGGTTAAGTAGTCTATCAATATAAACTATCTAACAACACATCGGTCAATAAGCCCCAGGACTAATTATGAAAACGTTTTGTTTTCTTCTTCAAAATTCAATGTTAGTCATCAACACACTTAGAAAACCGCTGTAATGCAATTTTAACGTTTCCATGTTTATTTTTTAGAAAGCTTTGTTAAAACCACAAAATATGCTTCAGTTTCCGCAAAGAGCTGATCATTTGATCAAAATCTTTCCCTTTGTAGAATGGTTTTGTCACTTACAAACAGATAACAGCGCCTGTGGCTGATGTCTGAACAATACGGTGAATGGAGTAGAAGTCAAATATATCTTGCAAATTGGCCATTGTAGTCGTTGCCTTGATACACGTTGAAATGTCGTAGTGAGAAGCCCTGACTTTTGCTTCCTGTGATTTTTATTATTTCCATTCCGCTCTACATAGAGGCTTATCGAGAGATCCACGTTTCATACTCCGTCACGTACCGCATGAGAAATACTTTTTTATTGCGGTGAAATAGATCGCAACAACGCTCCGAAGTAGTAGTTGACGTGTATGTTCTACTTTGAGTAAATTATATATGAATAACCAATTTTCCTGAACACTGGGTCGTGACTAGCGCCGCGTAAACTCGTAAACAAATAATAGAAAAGACCTAAAAGTTTTAAAAATGTGGATAGTTCGGGAGTTCAGTCCCGAAATTTATTGATCGATGTACTGCATGCATTTTTTCTTTTTGAATATACATACACATACATATGAAAAATTTATTTAAAATTTAAAGCAGCTTTAAAGTGAAGATCATTGTAGAAGAGCAAAGATAAAAATGAAGAGGGTATGTATAAACCACGAACTGAGAACTAACGAACTATGTTCAACTTCGAATTTTAAATTTCACTAAATTTTGGACAGAGGTGCCAACTGCAAATTAATTTGATGTGTCCTCCACCTGAAGATCCTCTTAGGTTTCCCTTAAATTCTTATAATGCTTCAGACCAAACGGCAGTAGAAGGTTATTCAATCGCTATCTCCGAGCGAGACTTGAGTATATGTACTTGCAGTCTGACTAAAATTGGAAATTATATTTCGTAAAGGCATTTTGTAAAGTGTAATATTCATCACTACGAATCTTAAAAGAAGATTTTACGGGAGTCATTGGCTCAACCAATAAATTTGACGACGAAGCCTTAGGAAAGAATCAGATATTTCTTTCCGTTAAATTTAAGATATTTTCTGCTCTTGCCACTTTCATCCCAAGAAATACTAGCCGCAACATATCCCGACGAAGTTTGTTTTCTCGTTCGTGCTAGTGCGCCTCCACTCAGCAAAACTAGTTTCTTGAACCATTTTCGCTGCGTAATGGTGAGACTACCGAAAAATATTAATAGAATTGCTTACTGCTACAACCAGCTCATACACTTCCACACATTTTTAAGTCGCTCAATACAGTATTATAGATTTTCGAAAGCTTTTTTGGTGTTTTAACATAAATTATCCTACCTGACTGGCAGCCATCACTTGTGTTTTCCCAACCACGCTCAGCCCTTCAGTATCAAACCATTTTATTTTTCTTAAACATTTTTTAATGGTTTCCCTCTCAAAAAATAGTTTTTAATTACTTCGAAACTCTTTATTTTCTGCTAATGTCGAACATTCAATAAATGTGATTGCCATGCAATGTGGTCGTCTGAAGGTATGTTCTATTTGAACTAACAATTTTTTTTGTGTTTTTCTTTGTTGTTAGGTGCCTTACTTATTGAAATCACTAATATTGAAACAATCAGCCCAATTAAAATATAAGTTTTCTACTGTCTAACCTTATAGATACCATCTGTACGTCTGCTTCCGGGAAACTTAAATGTGGTTGAAATGAGAACAATATACAAGGATATTTGTACCGTTGGGGGGGAGGGGGGGCATCCATGCAAAGGGTTTCTTTGTTTAGAAAATACCATGAAGAACGAAAGGTCGTAAAGGTGTTTTTTGTACAATGAAATCAAGAGGAAGATAAAACCTCTAAATTATATGAGTAGTACATAACAAAGGCATTTAGAAAGGTTGATATGTTGATAGGGGTATAACGGTAGCGTGATGGAGGCAGCTACGAAAATGGAAATGCTACTGAAAGGCACGCTTTAATGGAGCACATACTTTCTCTTCGCCCTAAAGTCCAGAGAAGTGTGCTTCATATAAGTGATCGCGGCCAAATAGGAAAAAGTATGCATCGCAATGCGTAGCTTTTATATTGCGCTAAGCGCAGTAAACGATAATGAATCGCATCATTTGGAGAAAATCTGCAAAAATATCCAAATATTTACAATATAGATCCGCCTGAGCAACCGAGTAGACTAAAGATCGCAACTTATAGGACAATGGTCGCGAGTGCAAATTTTAAGTGCACTAGAGATATCAATTCACGCGAGCATGTGACCTAAGTTATCCGGCAGTCTTTAAATCCATACTTTGTAAATTAATTTACAAAACATAGAGACAATAAATATATAAATATTTACAATGCAGACCATAACAAATGTAAAAATAAATAATACTTATACACAAACATATAAACATACATAATATCATTCGTAGTTCTTTATCTACATTTGTAGTCTCATATGGTGGTGTGATCTTCATATTTTTATAACTAACATCACATTAAGATATAAAACCGATATAAGGGCACGCTAAAGGGTGATAAATCTCTTACGTGTCATTATGTCACATTTCACCTTTTAAAGGTAAACGTACACAAGCACAAAACCAATCACTTAAAACATTATACAGCAATCATGGAAAACTCATGGTTTAATCACCGAAATGGTGTTTTAATCACCGAAATTGAATTGATTGCAAAATACCTTTCGTCCGGGAATAAAAAAAAAATGGTTTAAACAACCTTTGAAATTTCAATCTTAAATATTATTATACAAGAAGAAGACTAAACAGACGAACGTTAATTTAAATCCACTACGTCAACTAAGAAGTCCCATTTAACTTGATTACGTTATAAGTGTGATAATCGTTTGAGATGAATAAAGCACCCATATGGTGCGACGTACTATATTCGCGCATCCCTTACTTTATTGCATATAATGTTTACTTATGTCCTTTAAAATTAAAATCATCCAAGACAATTGGCGTAGATAAGCAACATTCCTTTTACTTTTTTTCGCATGGATAAAATGGCTGTAGGTCAGCGCAGTGACTACTGAGAGGTGAACAAAAGTTAACGCTTATTGAAGATTTTATTTTAAAATCACTTCAATTAACGTAAATTAATTTATTTGCAAATAAATTTTCTTTTCCCTCAAAATTTTAATTTATGAGCTCTTCGCTTGCGAGAAATAAAACAACCAAAGGAAAGAAAAAGAACTTTGCGAATTATAAAGGTTTTAAAATCTTGCGTTTACTCTTCCGGCAATTAAAGCGAATTTTCTTATTTTTAATGTGCGCCAAATACTTAGGGAAAGTTCCATATTCGTGTAACGTGGTGACGGTCAGAAAAGAGTGAGAAAAGAGACGGAGGTGGACAAAATCATGATCGCAGTTTAGTTGTGTGCTCAATGGAATGTGCACTCACTGTAGTTATGATCAAAGAAAGTTCTATAGAAGTTGAGATTAACACCCGCGAACATAGGCTTGGTAATCGCGTTTCTTACCTACTATTATCTATTCGTGAGGATTTGTATGCATACTTCACACAGACTAGATGCAATATGTACGGCTGCGAGGGTAAGATTAGATAATGTGTTACAAAAGTTTTAATTTTGTTAAAATTTTTGTTAAATTTGTTGTGATTATCATTCTAAATTCGTGTGTGATTATCATTCTTATTCGCTACTCACCCTGCGATCGACATATTCTTCTTTTTGTGAAGGAGTCGACTGAAATTTCGTTCGTTCAAGATCGCGAACAGACCGAGAAACTGGGCTATTATGAGACATCACACTCTGTTAGAGCATTCCCGCTACTCTGTCTTGTGTTCCGTTGTGAGCAAACACGAGCTCTATCTTGCGTACAGGTTTCTCATGTCCAAGCATTCAGTCAATATGTATTGTAGGGAGCAAACCCCATTGGCCTGGAGATAGTCTCTTTGGCGGCGCAGTTGTTCGTCCGAGGACCGTCTATACCTCCTGAACATCCGCTGAATTAAGGGTTGATCTGATTTTTTCTGAGTCCTCCGGCTTTGTCTTACATTACCTAGTTTATTCCGCTGAAATCGGACCATCTGTTTCACTCCCCTTCAGTCCTTTCGCACAATATTTTTAAAGATAAGAATTTTATCACGTAGAGCATGATACTTACCTACGATGTTGTATTTTATTGGCCGCACTGTATTCTTCAAAGAAGAATGAAATTTTATCATGCATTCTACTCTTGGCAAATCGGTGTTGCCAATCGTTTAAATTTTCCGTCCGTGTTTCTACAGTCCGGTTATCGATAACTTTGTCTTACTTTCAGTTAATGTACGCCACTTAGTATAACCCAGTCATTGTTTTTCGTTACAAGATGGAGCAAATAAATTGTTGACATAATATTTTGATGTAACAATTCTTATCCGTTTTCCTCCCTTTTCTTATTTTTCATAAAATTGAATAAAAACGCTACAATTGTTTTTTCTTTCATTTTCTTTTGTACTCTCCCACAATTTCGAAAAGCTCTCCCTTTATACCGTTGCCCTATTCTTTTTTATTATAAGAAAAATGTTCAATGACCAGCTATATATCGTAGGCATGTCAACTGTTTTAAAGTCTCTATATTTATGCTTCAACGCCATAATATTACAAAAGCACAACAAGACAATCAGATGGGTTTTACTTTTTGTTTGGCAAAATATATGACAATGTGCTCAGGATGGGATGGTTAGTCTAAGCTTGTTTATTTTTTTGTTAATGTCATGTTTCACGAACTTGTTATGCTTAGACTGATTTCTTTAATTTTGTTTCTAAAACCACAAGTCTTTGTTTAGATTACCCTGTACAACAACAATAAGGTAGCGCGAATGCCCATTGCGTTTACCGTAATTTATAAATGAATTGAGGCGAGTAATCGTGTAAGCAGGAAAGTACAAGATAACTTAATAATGTTGACAAATTTGCTGGCGATTATCGTCAAATGCAATATCTCACTTAAGTCAAATCTGGGGACAATAAAATTTCTGCCGCTGAGAACAAATTTACATTAGTATTAAGTATAAGCCAAGCAAAATTACCACAAATCTCTCTTTTAGAGTTATGTTTGCAAACAAACAGCTGCAAAAAAGTATAGAAACAGCTGTTAGAAAATGAATTATTAATTCAAAAATTAAAAAAAGAAAAAGTATGTCCGAAATTACATTTATGAACAGTGAAGAAAAAAAAAATGTTGGTAAGGTAGTACAATTTTCTTTTTAAATATCGAGCTAAATGAATGTTGACCAATGTGTCCATTTCCAGCACAATGTGTCGTAAGAGGGAGATTATTTGAATTCTCCAGCACTCTAGGCCAACTATGAAGGTGATGGTGTTGGGATTTGTGTGAGGACACCACAATTGAAGCAATTGGGTGACCAAGTTAGAGAGTTGCTGGCACGAAATTTATCAAGGTAACCTTAAATATGTAAATAATTTTTAAAATTTATATAAAAATTAAATAAATACTGAAAAGCTAGCGACGATTGTACCTGATTAGCCTTTCGGCATTAACACTAAACCTACCGACATTTCATGTATACCTAATTCTACCATGAGCGGTCAAATGACCGCATATGTAAAAACATATGTATCTTAGTAAAGTAGACAGTAAACAAAATATTTTTCTGATGCTATAATAAAAACTCGTTCCCCGCTTTTCGATGTTGTATGTTTTATTCACTTTCATGCATTTTCATCATATTTTTTACAAATTACAGCATTTTGTATTGCACATTTTCCACATACGTATTTTTTACATTTAATACAAATTTTGTTTGTTTTATTCATTTTACAATATCTTATTTGACAAGATTTCCGTTCAGAAGGAACATTACTTGTATTTATTATTGTTTTTGATGAGCATTCTTTGCTTATCTGTTTCTCTTTCTGGTATTCGGTCCCAAGTTCTTCTGCCAATTGAAATAGAAACTCTTGCGTCGATATTTCCTCACTCGTCGTTTCTTTATATAAAATCCAGGCATTTATCCCGGCTAATTCTAAGATATTGAAAAATACCTGTAAGGGCGATTTTTGACATTTAGATTTTACACTATATTTTCTGGCCATTTGATCGGTTACATCTACACCGAATTTTGTGCTATTGTAAAATCTAATTGTCTCTGGTATACGGGTGTCATTTTTTCAATTTCAACGGATGAAGGCATTGAACTAAGTATCAATACTTTTTTATTAGTTTTAGCTTTATATATTGTAAGAATAAAATCTTTCGATTTGTATAATATTGTTGAGAAGCGTACCATCCTATCCTTTGCCTGTCTCGCTAATTTTGGCAGCTCTCTTTTATTTCTTCGGATAGTTCCAACACGCTAGAAGTTTACTCGCTAGTGACGCACTTGTAAAACAATTGTCAACTGTTATATATCTCCCATGGCCCGTATATGGTTCTGCTACTTTCAAAGTTACAAAGTCTCCAAGTGGGATTGATGATTCTCTCCCTTCATTTTTTCCCAAATATGAAAAGCCGTTTACTATATATTTACTACTTACATCAGAAGCTAACCAGAATTTTATGCCAAATTTGTCCGGTTTGTTGGGCATGTATTGAGTAAATCTACAACGTGCTTTTGTAGGAAACAATTGTTCATCTATAGCTAGAGATGCTCCTGGTTTATAACAGTTTTGACTGTTTTCGATAAATTTATACCAAACTTCAAAATCAGTGCGAACTTATCGTTTTGTAAGCGTCGGCTTCGTTGATTTTTGTTGTCAAATCGAATAAATCCCATGATTTCTGCGAAGTCATTTCTACTCATAGTTGTCGAGAAAAATGACGGAAATTAACATTTTCAATAATCACAAAATTAATAGCTATTTAAAATGAGATGGTGGCACTGTCAGCAATCTAGTTTTCGGTAGCTACAAAATTATCGATATGAAAATATTGAACAGGAATGTAACGAAATATTAATCCCAGTATGTTAATCTATGTTGCATTTGAATAGTTAGTACTACACTCAAGCCTGCTTTTGTGCGGTCTTTTTTTGTACGTATATAAATATATATATATTTGTACGTGTATAAATATATATATTTATTGTAGATATATATATACATTTTATAGTTTATTGTTATAGGAAAAATATATACAAATATATATATATAGGGACTATCAAGAGAAATAAGTTTTTAGTTGACAAAAACGTATAATTTTTTATATTTTAAGATAAAACTTGATCCATATAATAATATTTTAACACAAAAGTTCGCGGTTCGAGCAATGAACCTCATTGATCTAATTTTTAAATCATACCACGTATAAAATTTCTGAATCTAGTCTATGATGAAAATACGTGAAAATAAAAAAAATATTGACATCGCCAAATTTCAAATCATTTCAGTTCAAGGACCAAAAATGGCACGATCGCATTTTGGATTGCTCGAGTGCTCGATCGCTTTCCTATCGAGTTGGGTTTCTCGTTCGTTGCCTTTTTCAATAAATTTGCCTATTTATATGCTGCTCAAAGAGGCCCTAAATACCACATTTTTAGAATAATTTTTATATAGTTTTTAGTAATCTTACATTTTCATTTTGTGTCGATCCCAATGTCGCAATTTTTTCGTCAATTCCATATTCTTCCCTTTTCGTCTCTTTTTTTTATCGTTTATGGTAACGATAGATACGATAAATGCATCGAAAACAGCTAGTTGTTAGCAAAATATTTTTTGGCAAATATTTTATAATTTCTATTTCTATTAAGTAATCTTTCCATGTCAATCGACCTGATCAAAACTGTGCTTTTATAACAATCCATTACTTTATTTCCCCTTTGAAAATGATGCTCGACAGATAGCTAGTTTGTTTTAGACCTAAAATATGACATTCTACGTACGCTAATCGAGCAAACGCTCATATCCTATTTAGTACAATAAACCGAGTTTTCGCAATACCACGGCATTATGTATATAATATATTGCAATAATCCATTCCAATCTATAACTTCAAAGCTGCCAAACTTTCAGTTAAGAAAAGAATGAATAGCTTAATAGTAATTCAAATTCAAAAATAAATTCATATTTATAGTTATCATCAGTATTTAAAATGTTAAGAGAAAAATTTGGAAAAAGGGTCGGTATCATCTACGCAGTTTCCAATAGAATTGTACGTTTCGAATAGATCTTTTTCACTATCATTATCCGAGTCGGTTACATCGTCCGAGGCAATCTGAACAGCGGAGCTTAAAGACGTCGGTTCTACTCCGTCAATCTCACCAATATCGATGGCGTTATAATTATAGGTCAACCAATTAAATTTTGTTGAATCTTTCAAGAGTCTTGGCCAGTTCACGCAAACACCTTTAACCAGGAGTACTACAACATTGAGACCGCGTAATTCATGAGAGACTAATCTGGGTTGAATAATACCCATAAAGTGTAAAATTAAGATGTGTTCTTCACCATGAATGTCGGCAGTGAAATATAATTGATCCGAAGTTACTTTCAAATAGTAATCCTTAATATCAGGAGCGTATATGGAGAGGAAAATTGTGCAGTTCGTCTGGTGCCAAGTAGTTTGCGGACGTTTATGCAATGCGTTTAAAGGTGGCAAGCAGCAATCATCTTGCGATGATAAAGTCAATTCTTCCCTGTCTTCGCTTTGGGCTTTTTCTGGAAGTGTATTAATCTCACCCACTGATCTGGTTTCTTCAGATATCTTAACGACTGCTTTAGATACTCTAGTTGGTTCCTCAGACAATCCTTTTTCCTGGTTTGGTAATTGCGCAAAATTTACTATATCTAATTCACCAGAATTCGATATGCATTCAAATAATTCACTAAGCGAAAGGAGTTTATCAACGATGTCCTCTGCGTCTTTATGTTGCGAAGTCTTCCCTTTCTCCTCAAAATTAATTTCCATTGTTAAAAATTGTTTGGTTTCTGGGTCAGCGATAGCCGCGCCATCGTCCAACAACCTTTTATTAAATAAGGATGCCTGCTTGAAATCATCCTCTTCACTACATTCGTACAACAAGACCGCATAAGAGTTGATTGGTAAATTACGGTATTTCAAGGCTTTGTTGGCTTTTCTTGAATTCTCCTGTATCGCGGCCGCATATAAATAACTTTTAGTTACGTAAAAGCGTTTTGTAAAACAATTCAATTGTATGCCAGCCAAGTTACAATGTATTGCCTGATATGGAGTAAAATTTACAATTACCCCACTTGTCTCATAAAAGCAATCTTTATATAAATCTTCTGATTTAACATCAACGAAGCAGGCATAATCGCATAGGAAAAATCTGTACAGACGTTCACTTATCTCGTTGCCGTATACACCATAAACCTTAGCTCGTAAATATAAATGATCGTATTTAATTATGCAACTATGTAGATGCTGAAAATCGTAGACCTTTTCATGAATATCGTTGCAGTTAGCTTTTATATTTTCTACATGAGTGTTAATTAATTTCATTAATTCATTAAACTTGCGCGTAGCGGTCTGATCGATTAACTGCACAAATACATTTTCCCAATTTCCATTTTCACTTTCATCACCGATTTCTACTTTTACTAATTTATTTAGAGGTAATTCACTCCATGATTCTTTAAATTGACTTAGTTTGTCTTCAAGAGATAAAAATTTATCAACACGTTGCGGCTTAATATTTGAATAGAATTGGAATTAAATTAGAGAAGTAAATAAATAGGATTAAATTAATGTGTTACTTTGTGTCCTGATTTATCATTATCGCTCGGAAATGTCTGCCAATCCTCTTCACGCTTCGCCTCCAGTGCACAAATAATATTTTCTAGCTGCTCCTTTATATGTTCGGTGTCACCGGTGCCATCAGCCTGTATGTTACTTTTTATTTCATTTATTCCACGTACGTCTCTATCTGGTTCCACACGAACGTTGTCTTTATCGTTTTCAGGAAATGACAATTTATTAAAATTCATTGAAATTTCATTCATATTCGAATTATAGCCATACCCAAGCACTGCTGAACATAATTTTAACAAACCCTCTTCACTTGCTATATCACGTACGCTCTTCCTATCACCTTCATATTGTAAAGCAAATTGGTTTGCAACTAATGCCAATTTTAAGTTTATCATTTGCACATAAGTGTCGATCGTCTCCAGTTTCTCCAGGACAAATAAATTGTTTATCCATATCGTGGAAGCTAAAGCGAAATTCACACTAACATGAGTTACATGTTTGGCTTTAATGTCATCCATAATCCACTTTTGTACTTGTTCGGTAGCTATCAGATCCCACGTACGTTCATTATCGTATGGTACCATATTCATTAGACGTATATCGATCGCCTGATAGGGGAAATCTTTAAACTCGTCAGGACAAAAGAGAGTCTCACTAGTTCGCGCTGACTTTATGACTACACCATCATCGATGAGTTTGAGTATAAGTTGTAGAGAATCCGAAATCACATTTGTATTTTTGGGCAGTGTAGGTACATCTAGTATGCGAGCCCTTCTATACGCATTCCAATATTTATAAACACAAATGTCACCGACATTAGGTGGCCAGTGTTGCACTGCATTATCTGGATCACGGTAATATAAATTCAGTCGAACGGCAAATGATGCAGCTTTTCGTGAACATCTCGCTTCAGACCATTCTTTGCTACATGGACGCCTATGTTCTATTAAACGGGCGGCATAGTGAGTGGGTGTAAACACCTATTTTATACAAATATATAAAGGGCAAATTAGCAAAACTTATGATAAATTTTATAATCTTGCATACTCCGTTGATTTTCAAATCCATATAAATTCCTTAATTAATTAATTATTATTATTGTTCTAATTGTACCTGAAGTATATGAATGCGCAATTCCCCGTTCATGGGTATGCCCTCTTTTTCAGTGACAACGTCCAA
>CCAG010003656.1:0-22250 GCA_001077435.1 Glossina morsitans morsitans | reverse complement strand
CTTAATTTTGATTTTAATTGCAAGTTTATATTACAATTGTTTGCTTTCTGTGATCGTTGCTGCTGATGATGCTAATGCTAATAAAACCAATGCCAGCAAGGGGCCAAGTGCTATTGCTGCTCCTGCTGACAATAACTCTTATGGGGGTCGGCTTTATATTTATCATCATAATAATAAAAACGATAATAATTCGCGAACTTCAGCAGACGATAAAATGAAAAATACTAGCACCACCACCAGCAGCAGCAGCACCCTCGGCTACGGTAATATTTTAAATCGCGAAGAACGTTTAATAGATCTAACGAGGAAACATAAAATCCATTTAAATGGCTTTGAGGTAAGATGCGTTTTATTTGTAATAACAATTTTCCCTTTTATGCCCATCACCGCAGGATGGGAGGTATATTCATTTTGTCAAAATGTTTGCAATGCCCAAAATGAAGATTCAGAGAGTCCAACAACATCAATTTCTAAATGGATATAAGAATGTCCGTCTGTCCGTCAGTGTAAAGTGTGTTGTAAACACCATAAATTAAGTTATCGACTTCAAATTTGGCAGACAAATTGCCAGTTCTTGTACCCAGATTGTATTTTAAAAAGGGTCAATTTGGTAAAGGGAGACGTCCAGAATACTACGTAAGCTGAGAACATATCTGTTTTTCAAAAAGAATAAAAAAATTGATTTTTTTTTCATTGCTTATAAGCTACAGTAGATAAATTTACGAAAATTTGAACGCATATTCTACGGGCGATGCTGTAGTGCATGTATGAAAATGGAAAAATTTGACCACGCCTACCCAATATTATAGTGTACCAATGTTTAATCCTTTTTCAATGCCTTTACAAGCTTACGAACAGGCGTCAAAAACCTCATAAAGTACATAAATTCTCGAGAAATTTCAAATTTGAAATGTACCTAAGTATGTCCGTCGGTTCCCCTGTCCAATTGTCCGTCTGTCCGACTGTTGAGCACTTGTTGTAAACGAAAAAGATATCGCCTAGAAATTTGCAAAGGCATTTGAAAATGGCCCATACCTTCGAATGGAAAAGCGCACAGTGCCCACATGTCTATGCAACAACAAACAGTGAACACCTTTGCTTTCCATGTTTTTTCCTTGTTACTCGTAAAGCGCAATCCATCCGTCATATAAATTTCCAGCCGTATTCGCGCCCATCCACTAATATAAAGTGTAAAAATTAAATTTTTTTTCTTGTTTTTTAAATCGGTTTTAAGATAACGGTGATGGGTATAGAGGATTCGGTGATGACCGAATGTAATTTTCTTATTTGTTTTATTATATATTTATTTTTATAGATCACTTAAAAATTTCTTTATGATTTTTACGCACACATTCATGTAAACATATGTTAAGATAATTGGATTGAAATAATTGTGTAAGGAAATCATAAAAATAAAAACAAAATTTATGCTCAAATGATTGCAGTTTGTTTAATAATTTTAAAGTTCACTAAAGAGCAATAAATTCACTAAGTTACGTTTGAAATTTTAAATAAATAATTCTTTCCAAACTTCTTTATGTTCTACCATTTGTTCTGCTAGAAAGGGGAGAATTTGCGTTACGTAAGGTATGCAGTTTCAAATGGAACAAGGAAAAGTTTGCATTTATTTGTTAACGTAATGGACAACATCGCAGACTTGATTCCCCTCCCCCTTCTCCCTTCCCCTTCAGTATGGTTTTGATTATACGGTTAATTTAATTTTACAAAGAAAGGCATTATCTTATAAACTTACACCCAAAAAAAAAATTTAGTTATCCTAACAAGAAGAGTTCATCGATCGGTAATCAAAGTAACTAAGTCCAGATTTAATCAAAAAGTAACTAAAATTTTTGTTTTCTTTTTTAAAATTTTTTAATTCTTGTAATGCGCACTTATTCGCACAGACTTTGATTTGGACGGAAACTTTGATTCTTATGCATTTTGATCAAAGCACTGTGCACTGTTGAAGATAAGCCAATTGAAGCTTCTTTAAATAGCTTCTTGAACGGGGATTTGTGATTTCACTTTTCAACAGAGAAATCACAGAGAATCCATGTCAGGGGCATACAAGACTTTTTTTCATCAAAACAGTCGAATGTTTCATGTCGAAGTTTTGGAAAATTCCTCAGTTTCGATAAAGGCTTTGCTATCTCCCATCTTCTGTTTAAAGTGTTATTAAATATTTCCTTGTATTCTCTTTGGTTAGCGACTTTTGTCATACCCTTTAGTTACTTTCGTCGTTTTGACAACTTTTTCCCTATCTGCTTGTCGACCAGTCTCCTCGACGATCCAATCATTTCTCGGCTTACTTAAGATCTCGTGCGTAATGCAGAAACCCGAAGGTATGACATGTTGATTGAAGATTTTTTGCCTGCTCTCTGTTTGAATTTTAAAGAAAAGTTTTGAAACCGACTCTCTAGTAATTCTCCAAAAAATTGCTGAAGAAATTGTAGTAAATTCTATCTCAGTTGGTTGCGAAATTCATATTAAACTGTTGTATTACCTGTAAATTGACCAATGCTGCAACCACCGCGCGCAAAAACAATACACATAACGCACCATTCGAAAATTATCGTAACTTTTTGATCAAGCTATATAAAGCATATTATAGCTAAAATTTCGAAATTTTCAAAGACACTTGAACTTACACGTCATTATTTCAAGTTACGTTCGTTGTTGGCACGTTCATTGGTCGATTGCCGACTGTCCGGTAAGCGTTTACAGTAAGTTTTGAATTGGTCTCGATTGAAGGAAGTGTAGGATACCATAGAAGAATATTAAAATTTAGTTTTTTTTTCTGTGACTGCTCAAGTTGTTGTGAATATGTTTGTGAACTGATTGTGCTAGTGTTTCGAAGTATTGTAATTGATATATATACAAAGGGTCGCCCTAATGCTTTTTAAATTAAAAAAAAAAAAGAAACCACAACTCAACGTATCATACAGTAAAGTTAGCTACGTCTTCGACCAAACATCGTCCAAATTTCCACCACGGGTTTGAGCGCACTAAGGCACACTATGGCTCCGATTGTTAGTCACTCTGTGCAACGTTAGTTGTCTGACGAATGTTCGCCTCCACAGTTTTTAGATTGTCAGCATAGAGTTGGTCTTTAATGTAAATCAAAAAAAAACAAAAAAAAACACATTGGTCTTAAATCGCATGAACCCAGCGGCCTGAATACAGAAACGGGGATGGTGAATAAATTATGAGTGCCCACAATTGCGCTGCGACGGTTGATAAAATTTTTTTGATAACTCTTAACGTTCAGGAATCGTGAATCACTGCACATGCTGAGACTGTAAATTGTGCTGCATGTTCTCACGCTTGGGAATGCGGAGAAAAATATGTTTGGAAGCGGAAGTTACAATTCTAAAATTTATCGCTCTTACTGAAAGGCCCTTTATATATGAATTTGAAGGTTGTTTTGTTTGGAGAATGCCAGCAGTTGACTAGTAATAGTTGTATTTCAATAAGTAGAAGTTGAATAGGGAGGCACACGTTGATAGATCCCACTATTTCAGTATCTCAGCTGCGGAGGAATATGTATGTTTTAGAGAATCTTCAATCGATTTTTTAATGCCTTCCATATATTTGATAAATATATAAAAAACTAAAAGCTTTGCTCTGGTCCACGCCCACCATTAAATACCCTATATCAAAACGCTTAGTGCAGTTATTCATATAACAACCGTTCTGTCTATGTGAAGTTCTTCTAGGCGTTTACATCCACACAAACTGAATATACCTTTGTGGCACAATTAGCGTTAATGCAAGAATTAACTTAAGAAGGGCCCCGAGATTGAACTATAGAGCCATTTAGTCTTTCAAAATCCATTAGCTTTCTGCTCAAACATATTTGAAAGGACTTTAAAACTTTTCTAAAGAACATCTGTTGATAATATTGTTAGGAAACATCGTTACATTGATAACTAAAGTTTACTTTTTTTTCTTTTGGGGCTATAAATAAACTGCGTAATTGAGTATTACTTTTTTTTGGTTAGCATATCAAATAATTTTATGTTGACTTTATACATATGTTGGGGGGAATGATATAATTATTTAATGGGACGTTGTAATAATTTCTTTTTCTCATAAAAATTCTCTTATGTAATTCAGAAATTTAAAAAGAAAAAAAACAAGTGAGAGTACCAAAGCGTGCAACGACCCACCACCCTGCACCCTACATCACCCTACAAATAATCATGGAAAGGCTTTTCAAAATGAGGCTTTATAAAGGATGCTGTCGGAAAGGTGGTCCAATTCGAACCATTTTCAATAGAATTCGTTCTTGGGCCAAAACAGCCAAATTTCCTCAAATATCTCAAAAATTGCGACCTGTAGTTCGAAGACAAGAAAGCTTGACGGACAGCCAAGGTTCAATCGTGTCGGCAAGTGATTCTGATCGGTATACTACTGCGATCAGAAATTAAGACCAATTTATTTTTCCGTATCTATTTCGTCGCCTTCAAAGTAATCATCCACTTTTGCCAATTTTCGAAATCGATGGTCGATTTCCGGAATAGTTTTTAAAGCTTGTATCTCTTCAATCGAAGTGGAAACGTTGCAACCGGGGCACTATTTTGAGTTTGAGGGTTGGCCAGGAGTCAATTGATGCTAAATAGGGTGAATACGGTGGTGAACGGTTGACTTTTAGACAATATGGTCGCGAAGAAACAGTGCAGATGTTGGGTGTTTTCGGTACCAATCGCGATTTGACGCATTTCAGGCCAAATTATCTTTTGAAATGTGGTTGACAGATCTGTTCGAAATGCCAACAGCGTCAGCAAAATTCTTAAATGTTAACAGGCGGTGTTGGAGCAACGAATCTTTCATTTTTTTGACATGACTTTCATCGGCAGAGATTGATGATCGTACGGAATGCTTTTCGCCTTCAACCGATTCTCAACGTTTTTTGAACTGTTTATACCGCTTGTAAACATAGATTTTCCACAAACTTTGCTCACCAAAGGCTCCCTGCAACACCTTAAATGTTCCTGTACAAAAAATTTCATTTCGTAAACAAAGTTCAGTGCAAACTCTCCGATCAACAAATTTCCAAATCGTAAAAAACGGAAAAAAACAACTTTTGTGTCGTACAAAAGCCAAGCACACACGAAACGCTAATGATGTTTCCGTGGGGAAATTTGGCACAGATCTCTGTCACAATGCAACCAATTTGTTATTATTATTATAAATTTAGCCAGAGAATAAATTCTAAGACTAAAGTCTTAAAGCACTAGCATCTAAGGCTTTCTGTCTTTATTAAAAAGTCTACCGCACTTGATATTTGAACCCACGACCATTGAGTTGCTAATCGAGACTCTTGCCTACTCGGCCACTCAGGCGGATGCTACCAATGTAACTTGAATATTGTTCTTCATTTTTAATCAACGCATTAATAAGAGCGGGGGTACCCGCAGTGTTGGACAACTTTCCACAATACCCTTGTACTACAAGTGGTGTAGTGTAACAAAAGTAACAAATTCTTGTATAATTTCGATGCACAGGAAACGGAAGATTATGAACAAAAGAAGAATACTTCATACATAGGTAGAATTTTCATACTTAGTGCGTGTTGTTTTTTATATTACGTGCTATTTATGTTCTTTTTTTCGAAATTTTTTTTCTTTGTTTTTTATTTTTTTTAAAACTTTTTTGTAAATAAGCAAATACTCCGCAATAAAGAATCTCTTTATTAATATTTAGTTACAATATATTAAGTCGTTCAGAGAGAAGCTTAAACTACTGCTATAACGAGTTCATTATACTGGTTGTTGCGTTGGTTGCCACAGAAATAGACTTTCAACATAGTTTTCTTCCTTGTTTTTAAAATTTTTCTTTTTTTTTTTTCAAATAATTATAAAATAATATACAATTATAATCTAAATGCTAATTATTTGCGTGTATGGTTTTTGCGCTGAACTTTCCAAAGACCTTAATTAAATTAATTAAATCTCTCTCACCTTGAATGTGATTTCTTTGATTTATTCACTTATTGCATTTAATATTCATTGATTTGGATTGAATAGCCGCGTGTGTGGTTGTAATTTCCACACCATTGCTTAATAAATTTTTTGTTAATGCACATAAAGAGATAACACAACGTAAAGCTGATCAATTAATCATTGTTTTGTTACGTAACTGCCATTGATTAAAAAAAAAACACATTCAGAAAGTGTAGCAAACATTTTTAATCGTTATGCAAATATCAAAAAAAAAAAAACAAAGATAGTATGCCGCTAGAATGGTAAAATGTCTTGCATTTTTTTAAAAGGGGGTGTGTTGGTATTAGTGTTAAATTGCAAACATTAAGATTTCCGATACGTGAGATTAAATCAATTACATAAATCAAAGCGGTCTAACCGAAGCACGTGCCATTTTGAGTGCATAATAAGTGTGTTAAAATTTTCCCTAAATAGTATTGAGCCCTCTTTAAAAAATTGTCAAAAAGTTAAATATGTATAAGAAAAAAGTGTTAAAAAAATAGTATAAAAAACTGCTATAAGTAGTTGATGATGAGTGATAGAAAAGGAATGATCAGCAGTCACGACGTGAGAAAAATATCATGGTGTAAAAAACTTAACGGTATTTTTAGGAAACTTTCATTTTTCTATGTGCTGGTATTAGAAGGACATCGGTCATCACGTTAGGTTCACATTTACGTTATTGATTGGGCGGTCGAATATATTGCCGTCATTTATAAAAATGTCATCGATCTTGGGCAGAGAAAGTGACCTGTGAACGCTTGCAAAACCTTTCCTTATGCACTATCCGAAAACGATCAAAGAAACTAAAGGATTCTGGAAGAAAAGTTTTGATGATCTTATATCGGATCTTATATGAACAACTTCTTCCTGTTTTTTAGGACTGGCCCTAACCAGTACTATAAGACAGTCAGTTAAACGGTGGTTGCTCCACCTCAATGTGGTGCCTTTAGGCTTTACGCCATAGTGGAAGCTATTGCGGATAGTGTGTGAAGAATAGTTTTTAGAATACTTGAATAAGTCGAGTAATGTGCAAAAACCAGCATTTGCGGGTAATGCGACCTTTTCTTCTTAATTCGAAGGGCAGTGCTTCCGTATCATAATATTTGATAAATAGAGGATGCATTACGATAGCCAGGAAGCAGACTAGGCGGACCATTAACATAAACGATAAATCTGGATATTAATGGTGGCCCCCTGAAGGGAATAGCTAAGCGTTGAGAATTACAGTTCCAAACAAATGAAACCATCACTGGGACATTTGGCGAAAAGCTATTAATGCAATAGGGGAGAAAAGTGAGTATAAGATGCCAATGGCCATGATAACATAAGTTTTTAATGCCAAGGAATTGAATCCCATATAGCAAATCTTGCCTGGGAATCGTTAGCAGCCCTGAACTGGTATGTGGTGTTCGTCTTTCCCTTTTCCTTACCGATCTCCGCTTTCATTCTTTTTTTACGTAAACGGCATTGGTTTCAATTAGGGACATGCTGTCTATGCGAGAAAGATATCCATTTTTACGGCGATAAGCAAAAACAGGCTGGTTGCACTTTCTTCGTGAAATTTATATTCTACGGAAGAGATGGGGGAAGTTATGTTTAGCGCTAGACGATAGTTGAAAAGAATTATCTTATGCCAGTTGTTTATATTTTATAGTACACTATACATTCAATTTTTCTAAAGAATGAGCAGAAATTTATTCACACTTTCAATAACGCCGACGTGAAGGCATATGTACCTTATAGTGTTTGTTCAGCTTACATATAGCCTTAGTTTTCCTTATTTATTGCAATTAGCTATGAGAAAACCACATGTTCACTCATTAGCATATACCCCCGCATTCTAAATTGTTGTTCAGATAGGTTCTGTTGTATGCTATAAGTTATTTTTAATTAAGTGATCGCCTAGCTTTATATCCTGTTAAGGATACGTCTTGCAGCAAAGTTTATTTATTCAAGGAAACGGAATGAAATCAAACACTTGATCGACCTGTTCACCTGTTCATCTGATCAGTTATTATTTGATTCGCTTTGAGGAGTTATTTTTCAAAAGGAGCCATAGGTCTTTCCCGAATGCATGGTGGGCATAAAAGCTTATCATTAAAAGATAAAATTAAAAAGTTCCTACGCAATTTCCTTTTCAATAGCAATAAATGTAAGATTTTATTTTACTTTCAAAGGGCTTAATATTTCTTAGACAGTGCAAGGAAATACTATTTGAAGTAAAGAACTGGGCGGCCGATCAAACAGTTGTCACGTGATTTTTATTTTGCTTTCGAAGAGCTCAATATTTTTTCGATAAAATATTCATTGTTTAATTGTAGCGTGTGCTGCGACATAAACAAGAAGCACAAAACAATAACAATAACGACTTTCATAGCAATGATCACAACAATAAATCAATAAATTAAAGCCGTATCAAAGTGACAAACGACTTTAGTGCTTTATAAAGCACTAGACGAACACACCTTTCTTGTCATGACGTTGTAAGAAAACACAACCGTTCTTACATTGATCGAAAAGTCTTTTCATAGAAAATTGGGTTAAATTTTGAAATTTTATGCTTGAAAATTATACAATATTCAAGGGTAACATTGATGTTATTGCCTTTTCTTATTCTTTTCATATCTTTCTTTGTTGCGGTGTGTGTTAGTGTAAAATATTTCAAACACTTATTATATGGTAATGGCAATCAATTATAGTTTTTATTAAATAATTCTTTTTCACATATGCAATGGCATTACGTACTTTAGTTGTGTGTATGTGTGTGTGTGTGTGTGTGTGTGTGTGTTTGTGTATCTGCTTGTATTTAATGTAAACAAAATTTTTATAATTAATATTATTTTAAGACACATCACTTATATTATTATTGCAGTTAAAAAAAAAAAAATTAAGAAAAAACTTCAACTCATACTTACAGCTGTTATATGCTTATACAGCTGCAATGTGCTGAATTGCAAGATCGCGCTCGCAATTTGGGTTATCCCAATTCGCCTCGCAACGACAGCGCAAGAATGTTAGGCATAAGCAAATTTTTGCATATCTATGTCTATGTTCTTTTTGTTGCATTTCAAAAATATTTTTGAAAATATTTTTGCTTATGCACTCTAGACTAGACGCGAAAGATGACCACCAGACGCTGTAATCAGATGCACAAAGTTAACAGGTTTATGATTAGGCTTTTAAAAATTGAAAAATGCACTCAGCGAGATTTAATATTTCTGTAACTCAGGTAAATAACGACTACGACTAGTTATGCGTTGAAGCGACTAAGTCGTTATTGCCACGATTAAGGAAAACTCTACCGGATTTGGGGTTTGAATCAGCGAATACTTTGTTCTAAATTGCGGTTCTTGCCTACTCGGCTGCTCAGGCGGACTTGATCTTATCCAAAGATTAATTTGGAAAAGAGTTTTCTTATCTTATCTACTAGGGAAGAAAGTAAATGTAAGGAGATATAATTACGCCATTGTTTGGCTTAAAGGAAAACGTAGGCATGAAAGAGCTTACAAAGCAAACAACAGTTTTTTTGTTTTAAATGAAGCAAAGAATTGCTTACTATCTTTAATTTGTTTATTTTAAACGCATATTTTGTAAAGACTAAATAAAAATAAGCGCAGTTATTAACACCAAGTAACCTTGGTCAGTTTTTGGGTACTACTAGTGAACTCTTTGGATTAAATTATTCGCTCACTGATTGTGTGTGACAAACCTGTGGATATGCGCCTCTCTCCATTAAATGATTGTTCATTGTATCCAAATAGATTCTAGCGTTAAAGAGTAGCGTGGAAATAGCGCTTTAGTTTTCATATCCACCATAATGATACCTTGTAAACCAAAACATTTGTTTGAGTTATGTCGCTTTTGTAATTTTCAAAGCAAAGGAAAAATTTAAGTTTTGTGTGTAGCGTCACTAAAGCAACTATAACTTGTGCAACCAATGACCAATGGCTATGCTAAATATAGAAACGAATACCATACTCTCCTAATATAGTATGATAAGATGATCATCTAACCAAACTAACTCTGTAAAAGTATTTCGGAAAAAGTTTCAATTCTTTTCCAAATTTTTCTTAATTAACACTTCACTCAATAAGGCTTCGATCTGGCATACATATGGCAACACTGTTGCCAGATCCATATGATTTACGGATAGTAGTAACATGTAACCTCTAAGCTAATGTCATGAAATTTTAACACGATTCGTTTAGAAATTGAAGCTATCTAAAAATCATATGATCTTTCAACAGTGTTTCCCGGTATATGTCAGACCCGAGACTTGTTGTTAGTAGTCATCTTGTATCTGTAAGTTATCCTACGACCTTATTGAGTGTTGTGTATGTTTTTATTTTCTTCTAAATTAAGGCGACATTTAGTTAAGCTCGAAGAAATTTGGAAATTTTTAAATCGGATCAGAGATTCGATCGCAATTATGAAAGACCCAAAAGACGGAAGATAATTAATTATCTATGAGATGCATTCAGTTTCTATAAAAACGATTTCAAATATTTATTTAGTTCTTTTTTTTTTTTTAATATAACCAATCATTCAGAGGATGATGTTCCCTGTGTGTGGAAAACGGTGACGGCCAGAAAGAAGTGAGAGAAGAAAAAGAGATATACACAGGGTAGCCACAGCCTAGTGCGTGGGTGCCTAATCGACAAGTGTTGTGCATTTACTGACTGAGCATCCACTAAGACCAAAATAAACTCTACCGCACTTGAAATTTGAATTCGCGAACACTGAGTTGGTAGTCGTGATTATTGCTGGAGCGATAAGTGCACTGTGCAGATAACATGGTATAAGGTGTATATAGACTGAGCTATTCTACGTCGCATCGTACAATAACCTAAAAGCAACTAATAAAAAATTGCATTCAAATCAAATATAATTTTGCTTGAAACCGCATTTTTTACGTCTTTTGTCCCCTTGTTGGTTTCCATGCGGATAGAGTGAGTTAACAGTGCCAATAAATCAGTTCAAAGATAAGCAATGTTATCTATAAGAAGGAATGTGAAAACCTCTTAACCTATCCTTGAATTATTGAGGTCAAATGTTTTCGTTCTTGGGTATGTTTTCTCCTAAATTTTACCCCATCTTCAATATTATTTCCTTTAAGACTTCTAAAGCACTTACGACTAGCTGTTAAGAATTCTTCATTTCATTCTCATTTCGTGAAAAGAAAAGCTGGCGCATGAAAAGCTTTTGAGATTCCGGAAGAGAAATTGTATGGAAAGGGCAGTGAATGCTCTAAGAAATTTTTATTTATTTTATTTTATTAGATCATTGAATGATTCATTGTTAGTTTACGAAGTATTGGGGCCTGTCTATTTTTCAGTCAACGCAAAAAATATAATATCAAAGTATCGTCTAAGACAACTTTTTTGTTTATATATGACCTTTGCCTTTTGTTGCAATTAAATACCTCATGAAAGAGAAGTTTTTCTATGGCCATCAGGCCACTTTTATCTGATAATGATTATTTGATCGTTGAGTCAATCGTTTACGTTTAACAGATTGTCGCGTTTCTACACAAGCTATTGGTTGGACATAGAAAACTACTGTTTAACACTGGACCTATCAACGTTTTGCATATAATTATTTCTTCCGAAATAGATCATTTTGATCCATAATCTTTATGGAATCCCTACAGATGAAATTTGATGCCGATATTCTTTGATCGATTGGAAATTTAAGATTGAAAAAAATTTCCGATAGAACTTCACAGAATCGAAAGTTATAGATAAAGATATGCAAAAAATGGTCCACCATTTTTCGAGGTTAATTCACTTTGTAATCTTGTGCAGGAGTGTGGATAGACAAATGACAATTAGTTTTTAACCTTGCGTTTCTAATCAATTATCCAAATGTTTATTCAAATTCCAGCTTATTATTTTCATTTTTGCGATCGTAGCGATTCTACGAAGGTCGTAGATGAACGTGTTTCTGCAGAGCATATCGTGAAGAGTAGACCAGATAGAGAAAAATATATGAATTTAAAGGTTGCTTTTAAAAAAAAAAGTCATAACAAAATGTTGGAACCTTGCTTGCTTGATAAATTTTGTTTTCAAGCATAAAGGTCGATTGAAGGTTAAATTGATCTTAACGATAGTTTTAGTGTCAAATTACATGCAAATTCTTTTATTTTTGCTTCTCTTAAAGATCTGAAGAAATTGTGCGTCCACTTAAAAGAAAAACTTTACAACTTTACACCCCTTATATATCCCCATTTTTTCAAGTACAAAGGCCGAAAAAAGTCAAATTGACCTTAGCGACCGTTCTAGTGTTAAATTGAATAGGATTTTTCCTCCTATTTCGTCTGCTAAAGATCGGAAGACATTGTGCGTTCTTGTTGTCGTCTTAAACATAATAAATTATTTTTCAAAAGCTTATTAATGAACAGAAATCTTTTTCTTAGGTAAAATAAAATTATTTATTAAATATATTTTGTACGTGTCAAATGTATATAAAATAATTACCGATTACTTCCAGTTATTATATATTGATTTTTTTTTTCCGTATATCAATTGAAACTAAATGATGGCAATTAATAAAATATTGAAAATGCATTTTAATCAATACACACGCGTTCAGTTTTCAGAGATATTTTTTTTTTTTTTTTTTTTTTTTGGGAATTTACATCCCCCACCACAATTCACGTAAAGTTATTGATTAAATATTACCTCTATGTCCTCTGGAATTAATTGACATGTGCTGCAGTTGATAAATAAACATTAAGACAAGTGTGAGAATAAAGAAAATGAAAAAAAATCTTATGTGATAGAAATGCAATCAGTTTGTTTTTATTTTTTTATTTTTTTTATTTTATAATTCATATGCGAATGCAGCGAATATGCGTTTCACTATCAACTATGAGCAATTAGTAAAGAGTAGAGATAGGAATAATAGAAATGCATATATATACATATATACATGAATACATATATGGAAATTGATATAAATTATATTGTGTGGATGGGTGAGCGCACGAGTTTGCACTTGAATAAAATATTTATATAACCAAGTTATGGAAGAAAAAATGGCTTTGTGTTTATAAATGTTTGACAGCGCAAGAAGCAAACCAAAAAAAAAATAAAAAATCACACAAAGACGGGAAGTAGTCAACACAACTCATAGAGGAGAAATCTAAATCAAATGATTTATGAATTGTTAATAATTGCCCGCGAATGCCACTTCAGGCAATAAGTTAATTCTAAGGCCTCACGTTGCGAATCATCTAAGAAGAGGAAGAGATATGTGCATAACTACTTCTCGGTATTTGGTAAAGCAAAATATATATGTATGTATACATGCATGAAAAGTTTTTAAGGCGAATTTAAATTACGATATAACTCAAGTGGACTTTGCGGTGGAATAATAAGAAAACTAAACTGAAAAAAAAGTCGATGTAAATGTCAGAGATATTCGTTATATTACATTACATTTTCTATATCTGACCAAATGATTGATTATATTTGAATTATTATAACCAATAGTTTTACAGTTAAAAAAAAACAAATAATTTTATGTTTTATTCATCACTTAAAACACACTATACACTGAATGTGTAAATATTAGCCGGAAATTGTCATTTAAAAAACTCATTTTTTTTTTTTTTTTATATAACCGATGTGACAAAGAAGTAAGGAAAGAGAAAGAGCTAGAAAACTGCGCCCACTAATGGGTGTGCCCGATTGGTGACAATCTTTATAAATTTCTTTTGTTTTTGTGGTCAAGTTCGCTAAACATCGCACTGTGCTTTTCAGTTACTTCATAAGCTTTGAGGCTCACAACAGTATTTATCCTTAAATTTATTTTTCAAGCAATAATTTGTGTTGGGAACGCTTTTAGATGTTGGAGGAAGTCTATGTTGAATCGTGCAATGGTGGTGGTTAGCTTGGTCGTTCTCGACAACCAACATGGGCGAACTCAAAAACCAGTTATGCGAAACTTAGCTTTGTAAAAGCATTAGAGACTTGACTCTCAAGAAGTGCCTGAAATTCGATCTAATATTTCACGCAAGAATAGTGACCCCAGAGTTTTTAGCCGACAACACTCCCAGCGCTCGGGTAATCGACAAACAACATTGGCGAACTTAAAAAGCAAATGTCTGAAGATCGGTTTCGCAGAAGCCCCAGAGAGTTGGCTTAAGACAGGAACTAAAACATCGGTATAATATTTGCGCAGCGTTCTTAGCCGAGAACGCGCACATTGCTCGGCGGATAGTATCACTCACATGTGATTTTTCGGAAGCACGAACTGTTACTTCGGGAGGGGCGTGCCGAGTTAATTGAAGGCAAACCGTTGAAGCCCACAGCTAAATAAACCTACAGAAAATGTACTGAGATTGGATGGCCTTGTAGATGAAGAGGTTGGCTTTAAAAGCAGAAAACGAAAAAAATATTTCCTTTTTTAGTTTTCCTTAGCAATTGCGGATACTTTTTGTACCAAAGACATTCATTCAATATGCCAGCTATTCAAAATCCCTTTTCAAGACGAATACAAATCTCAAATTTCTTTAAACTCTTCTCTTGATTGTCATCATTCCTTATAAGAAAACAAGCTTCATCAACGCTAGAAAATATTTAACATAGTAGTTGCTGTAGTGTTGGTAGGTTTGTTATGTATTCTTCTTCTTCTTTCCTTATTGAGCAAATGAACAACCGGAGGAGATTTGTTACGATATGTAAAAAAAAAGTTTGGTATCCAAAGGATGATCAAAATTTCACTTAATAAATTGCATACTCACACTACATCAACGCTTCTAAATAATTAGCCGAACTTTTTTTTTTACTAAGCGCAATATATTTTAGACATTCTAATGTATATAATTAGATTCTGCTGCACATGTGGTATGTACAATGTATTAAGTTTGGGCGCATTTATGTAACAACCATCCCGGCTTAACATGGACCCATCTTAGACTACGCCGATCCATGCGGAGTTCTCTACTGAACTGATTTACTCCTGTCTACACGTCTTCTTCTGCAATTCCACTTTGAAAAGGTCGTATATTTCTGGGAGATTTTGACGAAAGTTGGAACAATGTCTTATTATGGTCGATGAATGAAGCCTATCTTAAATAGGTAGGGTCGGACCATTCTTACGACTACTACTTTCAATAAAATGGTTTATTTTGGAAGTGGAGTCGTTTGAGAAAGACGAGCAAATTTCAAGACTTCTTAACAAAAATTATGTCAAAAACTTGAATTCAATGACCCAATTTCGCGGAAGTGAGCTTTTATGTAACAAGAAAGTCTTACTTTGCCTACTTTTCATACTTTGGGATGAAATTTGGTTGCATTATATTCACTTGACATCACATCTAATCTTAAGTATTTGATGGCAAACATGGGTGAATAGTAATAAGAACTTTGGCAAGAAAATTAAGTTTGCTAAGTCACTTCATGTTTTGAGCTCTCCCTCGGAAAAGAGCTCCCTTGAGGAGTATGCCTTTACATGCAAGCTTGTGTAATTTTTGATACGAAAGTAAATGATAAATTTGTTGGCGAAATGATGTAAGATGTTGAACGATCGGACTTACCCGACTGCATTGTTTTTGCTTGTCTGCTTTGCCTTCTTTTTGTTTTTTTTTTTTTGACAGTGTTGACAGTTCTCGCAATTGCTCGCATTACGTTGTGTACATATTGTAAATTCCATGTGATGACATTTTTTTCTGGTCAATTTGGTGGCGTCGTGTCTTTTCTAGCATAAATGTCTCATATTATTGTGTCACACATAATCACGTGTCATATATGTACACAGTGACCGCAGCGTGCAATTATTTAATTATCATCATTAGATTCACTCGATTATGCAATGAGTTGTAATGACATCGTTTGTTAATATCAAAAATGTCAACCGTTGATATTTTAGTATTTGGAACATTTTCAAGTTGTTCTTACTCCTGAATAGGAAGATTTTGCTTTTGCTTTCAGAAAAAACAAATAAACATCGTTTGGAATACCTTGTTATGTGTTTTGAGGGAGAAAGAACATGCTTTGGAATACCGTT
This sequence comes from Glossina morsitans morsitans, assembly GCA_001077435.1. Lineage (NCBI taxonomy): Eukaryota > Metazoa > Arthropoda > Insecta > Diptera > Glossinidae > Glossina > Glossina morsitans. The sequence continues at coordinate 6,252 of CCAG010003656.1, read as the reverse complement.
TTATATGCACCATAATTGGCGACTAGCGCCCACACATTCCGACAAATATTGTCGTTACGATAACTGTTTGCCATTACATGGTCTCTTTGAAGGCATTTGTACAGATTTCTCAAGCAAAGTCTTTTTGAAATGTTTTAAGTCTGTAGAAAAAGGCCAATTAGCAACTGTATTAGATAATATCGCACAGCTATAGAGCACTGACTGATTGGTTTGTATCGATTTTAAGAGATGTTCTCTCATATCGCTTACCTTTTCGATATGCGCGAAATCTAAGCTACAAGTATTCAGTTTGTTGTGAATTGCTTGTCATAGTTTAATTATTTTTATATTATCATTATTTTTACAACTAAGTGTCATTGACATTAGTATTTATTTATTTATATATTTCCACTAATGATCAACATTGTTTACATATATAGAAAAAATTCTCGTATGACTTTATATGACAGCTGTTTAAGTTTTAATTTTATTATTGTGCAGGCATTTTATTGCAAATTTAAGCATAAAATATTTTGTAGTCTACCGGAGCCAGATAGAATTAGGAATTCAAGCGAGAGAGCAAAAAGCTCTATGTCAGTCTTGTGCAAACTGATGTTCACGCAGGGCCACTGGTAATACTTCCTATAGGCTTTCTAGAAACAAAAGTCTTTTTTGGGGAATATTTCCTTAGATTCCGGACGCTACGTAAGAAGTTCTTAAATCGGTGCTCGTAATTATACGAATGAATAGCATAGAGGATTAGATAAACCTTAAGCTCCTGTCTAGATATCCACTATTTAATATGAATATACCAAAAACACCAAGAAGGTGAATGCTTTCTAATTTGAAAGCGTAACCGAACGCTGGCCGAATAATGACATTCCTAGATGATCATAGGAAATATATTTTTTAAGTTACATTATTTCCACGTTTACCTGTTGTAGGAATCTTTAGGAGAGCACTAAGTAGTTTTTCAACGGAGTCAAGTTACATACCAAAGACCAACTTTAAATTTTTAACAATTCACCTACGGATGGATAAACAATAACAGAACATATGAAAACAAGGAACGTGGCCCATCATGAGTACCCTACATCACTTTCTTTAATACACTTATTTATATAATGACCTTTCCAAATAAGAGATTATATGGGGAAATGGCATAAAAAGTGGTTCAATCCGAACGATTTACGATAGTACTTATCCAGGGGACGAAATATGTCGGTGTACCAAATTTCATTAAAATATCTCAAAAATTGCAGCCTGTAGATCGAAAATAACACAAGATCGAAACAAGGCGGACAGATGGACAAATAAGTTTAGATCGATTAAGAAACTGATTCTGAATTGAGTGGTATGATAAAAGGTAGATAGATTGAACACAAAAAACAGGACAGACGGACAAAAATCTTAAATCAGTGTAATAAAAATTGCGTGTATCTCACAATACACCCTGGCATCATACCTGGGTGTAGGGCATAGAAAGAACTTGAAAAGTTAATTTCAATGGCTTGAAAACTAATAACACAGACAAGTTATAGCGATAAAGTGATTGACTGATGGATGCTTTTCTCTGTTAGCGAAGCTATTTTATTAATTGATTTTTTCCGCAGTTGGAATAATTGGTTGTTACATACAACAGTTTCATATGCCTAAGATAAGTAATGTTAGCAAAAATATTTGAAATTCAAATGTTTTCTTTCGCATCGAGATAAATTAAGATTTCTTGAAAATATTCATCGCGTGCTCGTATTAATTCAGCATAATATGTATGTATTATGTTAATGTTCTTCAAATGCAATTCCATTGTAAAGTTAGTTTCGTTGTCGTAAAAGTCATGACGTGTCTTTGTAATGTTCTCGTCCCACCGTTTACTAAAACAATAAAGCGCTTTTCTTCTTTTTTTTTTTGAGACTTTACTGAAATCGATAGGATGGAAGATCAAGTTGCGTAATTTCGTTAAATTCTTATTGAATTACGTTTGCAAAGGCGTTCAGCGAAAGTAAATGTTGAAAGCAGTTTCTATATCAAAAATAATAAATATAGGGACTCCAGAGAATTGCGCCTTTAGAATTTATTCAAAAGTTTTTTAACTTATTTTATATTCTATGCCTGTATTATCACTGTAATTTATTTAGGGTAACGATATAAGTCTTACGATTAAAGTGCAGATAAGCACTAGCAACTAAGACTATCGGCTCTATTTCGTTTTTTAAAAAGATAGACGAGATGGTTAGTTCATTCTTGTCAATGAAGTTAAATATATTCTTCAACCATTTTACAGAGGTCATGTGCTCTGAATACTAGTCTTCTTATATTGGAGCGGCTTTGAACTTTACTAAGTATCTGTTGAATCGTGAGATGTTTTCCACAATTGCAAATTGGGGAAATAGATTTCTTCAGAATCCATTGGTGCATTGCAACGGTATGACAAAGTTGACTTCTCAAAGTTGACTCTGAAATTTTTTGATCTTGATTCCTCGATGTTGGTCGAACATAGTGTTGCAATGAAGTTAAGCTTAATATACAAGTAGTGCGGTCGGCAGTAATGTCGATTTTCTTCGCCAATTTGCTTTTTCCAATCTTTTCTGATCTGCTCACCTATTTTTCAAGAGCCTGATCTGTGTCGGCATCAAAACAAATTCTACGTTTGTAAAATTTTTATTAACACACATGTTCCTAAGCAGTTTTGCAAGATGGAAATTTTGATTCACATAACTTGATCGCTTATCTAAAAATCAAATCGACGAAGGCACAACGCTTACAGATTTGGCATACGCTCGCTAGGCTGCGGCCATCTCTCTATATCTTCCTGTTTCTTCACTTCTTTCTGACCGTCATGCTGTTACGTGAATAGGAAAAATCTTCGGCGTTATGATTCATATTAAAAAAAAAAAAAATGGATTCCTCAATAGCCATTCAACATTTGTATATCATCCTACGAGCTTATTAAATGATATATAATCTTTATATATATATAAGAAGCAATTAGAAAGCTTAGAATCTCAAGGGTAATAAAAGATTTTCACGATTAATACCACAATTAGCGAAACTGCCGCGGAAGTGAAAGATTAGCTAGCAAATAAGGCACCAAAGGATGAGGAAAGCAGATCAAAACATGCGAGTGCAGTAAAGGGTTTATTTCGAATAATTGAGAAGAGAAGTGTAAACTAAACTCCTATGTGTTTTTTTTTGATCAAATTCCCTTTTGGTTTTCTTAAAGAATAGATGAGAGAGGAATATAAAAAATAATAATCCTTGTGGAGATTTTATTTTTCGGTCAGCGAATGTATTGATTAGGATGACAATAATGGTAGGCCTTTAATGGAATCTCTCTCGAGTATACTTTACATGATAGGTTATAAAATCCCTTAGCGTCCCTTCTTACTTCTTAATCTTTACGTCCGTGTAGTCATGTATGCGTAAGTTTACGCTTTAACTTCTGAGATAACCCAATAATATCGCCTACCATGTATCAGATAGCTTACAATGTACAACTTTACGCATGGTTGATGAAACGCACCAAAACAATTTTTATATTCAGTCCAGAATAGCTACGCTATATATAACGTAGCATATAATTCCGTGGCTTCATTTGTAACATCAAGAAATTCGTTTTTAGAAGTTTTATGAACGACATTCATTTTCGATTGGTAAGGTATTTTATTTGTATTTCGATCTTTCGTCGCCATTCGTTTGAATCCTTACGTCTATACGTTTAGTTGAATTTCTAAAGATCCGTTTGGTCTGTCCATGAATCCATCCATGGGATAGTTCACACGATCGTTTGCTCCCCTGTCTGTTTGGGACATGTGTCGCATTCTTCCTCCATTCATTAATGTTTTCCTCCTTTTCCGTTTTTCTATCGATTCACTTGTTGTGTGTTGTTCGTCACACTTCGTTTGTTTTGTCCAGTCGATTTTCTGCCCAACAGCTAGGGAACTCATTTATCTCTCAATCTATTCGCTTGTACTCCCAACGCTTTTATCTGTCGTTACAAAAGTCTGTTTGCGCTTCCGTATGTCCGTATGTCCGTATGTCCGAGTGTCTGTCGTTACGAAAACTGCTCGTTTATATTTGTGTAATTTTCTCCATCTATCCATTGGTTAGCTCCTTTTATTGTCAGTTTGCTCGCCAGCCCGATTGTTCAACTATCCAGCCGTCTGTGCGTCCATCCCGCCACCGGTTTCTCTATCTATTCGCCCGACTTGTTTATTCATCTGCGTGTTCTGCTGCTGCCTTTTTCGTACAGATACTTGTCGCTCACTTCATCCAATGTCACTTCGCTGGTACGAGTCGTCTTTCCTTGTGTTTTTCTCTATTCATCCTTCCACTGCTTTCCTTTATAAGAATTCTGTCAGTCTCTCGCCTCTATATGGTTGAATATGAAGATGAAATTTGAAAGCATTGCCCTCGTAAATAGCAGAAGAAAAAAAAGAAGAAAATTTCATTTTCACCGATGACCGCAATATTCACATCCGTCTTGAAAATCAAGATAATCACGCACCATGCGTATTGATGTGTTTCCTTAAGGTGTTGGGTGCGCAAGATTCGTCGCAACAGATATGTAGATTTTTCTTTTATCTTATTTATAACTGTAGTTGAGTTCGCAGACCGCAAATGAATAAAAACTTTAGCTAATATTCAGAAATGAAAAGAATTGAATAAACTATGAACAATGTGGCTGGTAGGTAGCAAAGTAAAACGTGAGGAATTTTAAAATTACATTATTTTTTGGGGAAAATCGTAATGTTAAGGTCAACTCAGTTCAAACTTGAAGCTGAGTTAGCTGTGGTTAATGAAAACTATTTTTTCGTTTTTCTTTCTTAAATATGGTAAAAGGGATTAAGCAGAGGAGCTTCACTTGTGAACCTATGAATATAAGTCTTACTTACGTTATTACTTTGTTGCTGTTATGTTGTTGTTGTTGTTGTTGTTATCGTTTTTATTGTAAAGAGCTCAAGTGTGAATGGCGGTTTATTTAATAGCTCGAGTTGAAAGAAAAATTAAGTAAAGTTGTAGAAATTATGACAATTATTACATATACAGATGCAAAGTGAAAGTGTTTCTTAATAATTCATTATGCATAAGTGCTTACATATATATATACATATGCATATATAATTATAGATAAACATGTGTTTTTTCGATTTTTTTTTTACAGATCGATGAAAATTCTTTGCTAAAACATTTGAAGGAACACGAGAAAGAGCTTATATTTGGAAAGAATCGTAAAAGTAAGTCGGAAATAATAATAATTAATAGAACTTTTTTTTAAATTTATTTCCTCCCCCAGAAGTATCTCCTCTTCAGTCTTCTTCCTTCTCGTTCTTACAATCTTACAAATTTTATTGCATTTACTTGACATATAAACTTGAACTACTTAACGTGATCTTCTCTTCGTCTTTCCCTTCTTCTTCTTGTCTGTTTTTTTTTTTTTTGTTAAATCTCCAAACAAAGTGTTTTTCCTCTAAAACATGCACATTTTACACTTGGCGTTGTGCCACCAACAACGCCACCATCACCATCGTTACGATCATTACAGCAACTGCACCTTGAGCACTTGCACTCATTTGCATTAAGAAACAAGACCCGATTATTGTGATTTTTTATGTTCGTTTTTCTTCTTTTTTTTTTTTTGTTTTTGTATGCAAACACACTTTTTCTCTATGAATGACTTTGCATTTTTGTTTTCCAGAGCGTGCAGTAAAATTAGTGCATTTAAGTTATCGTCCAGATGCCGAAAAGTTGCAGGCGCTTAACGTCAAACATACGTCAGCTTCTTTGCATCGCCATAAACGTTCGGCTGCTGTGGAAGAAACTACTGCCACAACATCACAACGTCATAGTGGCGCCCAACAAATGCCAGAGGTTTCACTTAAAATTAAAGGTAATATTAGACGAGAGTACGAGTCGGTATTGTAGTACGGTGAGCGATATCTTCAATTCATTCTGTAGAGTTTTTCTTTTTACATTTGGTTAACATTTGGTTTTATTTAAATCTTTTGTTTTTGTTGCTGTTATTTTTCCATTGTTAAGCAGAGAAATTTTGGAATGTTTTTCTTTAATTAACACTTGACCCACACATTAACATGAAATTGATAGCTATAATGTTCCACTATATATAAGAGAAATTGAAGACATATTTTAGTCTGCATTTGCATTCAGAGGACAATTGTATGTTAAGATAAGCGTTTTCCAGAGAGAGAGAGAGAGAGAGAGAGAGAGAGAGAGAGAAAGAAAAAGAGAGAGAGAAAGAAAAAGAGAAAGAGA
>CCAG010003652.1:0-98707 GCA_001077435.1 Glossina morsitans morsitans | reverse complement strand
TGCGAAAAATTTTTAAGAGAACGTTCAATTCCTTTGCACTATACAAACAATAGTCAATTGCGGATGGTGGCTTTCTAATTTTCTTGGCAATAATAATCTTTTTGAAATCTTCGCCGAGAATAGATTTGTTTGAATTAAGAAGCTTGGGGGCGACTTTAGCTTTAAGTTCATAAAGTCTATTTTCTAAAGCTGAGGGGCCAGTTTCAATAATAATATTGTTGATAGGCGTCGTCCGAAAAGCATAGCAACTTGCTCTAAGAGCTTGGTGATAGAAAGGTTTAAGAATGTTGATATTAGATTTGCAACTATTGCTGCTATAAATTATCCAATCACAGTCAATCTTGCTTAAAACAAACGTTTTGGTAAGATAAGGAATAGTGTTAATGTGCGTATGGCTTTTCCAAGCAACGTACTGTATGAAATTCACCCTTAAATGGAGTTTTTTAACCGAAGACAGTGTATTCTCCAACGATATTTGTCGGAACGTTGAGCGTCTGCACATTTTCTACTGGTAACCCATCAGTCGAATTTCTGCATCACATATCCGCTTTTGACAAATATGCGTTTGTTTTGATTTTTGTATTGAAATATTAGCGTTTACCGAGTTTGCCCATGTAGATATCTCTCGTACAATAGATTCGAAGGTGTTGATTGCCTTCGGGCTAACTTTTTCTTTTGTTAAAATGTCCGCGTAGAGACAATGCTCAATTCTCGGTATACGTCAAAGAATTTTACTAATTACATTGAAAGCAGTCTGAAAAAGTGCCGTTCATTAGTGGAAAAGAATCAGAGAGATGATTGTTAACTCTAACTTTAAACCACCGATGCGACATGAATGATTTCGAGTCGTTGAAAAATTTGGGTCCAACATTCCATGATTTCATGAGGCTCACAATAAGATGAAGACCAACTCCGTCAAATGCTTTTTTGAAACCAATTGAGAGAATTGTTGCATGATTCCGTTCAGAAATTGCCTTGTTTGTAAAATAATTAATATGTAAAAGAGCGTTGATGCACCCTGTACACAGTTTGAACCAATTAATTTTTGCAATCAGTTTCTTGGACTCAAGAAACCAAGATAGTCTATCAAAGATAGCAAAAATTCTTTCAAATACTTTTGAGAGGCAAGATAAAAGAGAGTTTGGACGATAGCCCGATGCGATGGAGGCATTTTTAATCTTTGGAGTTGGAATAACTGCTGCCAGTTTCCACATGTGCGGAATGTGAAAGATGTTAATCTATAAATAAATAAGTAAATGAAAAGATGGTACAAAACTCGATTATTCTATATTTGCGTGAGATGATATGTAAATATTTATAACGGAGGTTTTATTCCATTGTATTTTTAGAGCGAAATACGCTTAAAAATATTGTCCACAACTAATCGTTATATATTTTCCACCTTCCTGGGAACATGTTACTTGCGCGTTGAAAGATAAACGTGCTTTTAAACTATCCGCGAAGAGAAATATTGTTTTGGTGTCGTCTTAAAAACAGAAAAGCTCATAAGTCACTTATGGGAACAAGCGATAAATAGAATTTTAGTTAATAAATGCACCGCAGTTTGAGTTTGGGCTTTGAAGCTGTATGGACAGATTTTGATATTTTCGTCTGAACGTTTTGATACCGTAAAAAAAATTTAAATTTGCAAATTGTAGTCGTTTTCCTATCAATATTCAACATAGCTACGGTGGTCGTTGTCAATAGCATTTATCAGTGATGATGGCTGCCGTGTTTGAGAAGTTCGTATTACATTACGATTTTTTGACTCTTTCGAATACAAATCATAAGCTTTTAATTCGCGGCCGATAATATTTAATTCAAAAGTAAATAAGTATGACGTGAAGTTGATTTTCAACCGTAAGTGTTTTGTTTGTTTTGTTTGTGCTTGTGCCCTTAACTAATTCTTATTTTTAACACTTATATTACTGGTTTTTTTTGAATTCGCGGTAAATCGTGACTTAGCGAAGACATTTTTAATAAAAACACAATCCTAAAAAATATGGGCTGCGTTGGTGGTCTACCTTCACTGGTACTGTCTTACCTTCTCGGTTTTTAACAACGCTAACGATGGGATATAGATGCGCGGGTGAGACGTCTAACTCCACCTAAATTTCCACGTTGACCAAAATCACGTTATTATTTGACGTTGAGCCATTTGATGATACATAACATGTGTTCATTGAAAACGCAATGCCTGAATCAGTATTTTTCAAATCTCGAAAGAGTTAACATTCTATTTTTGCAAATGTTGCCCCATTTGTAGACAAGTGAAAAATTAAAGTAAAAATTATGCCAAAAATTTTTCCTCTATAAATGGCGCTTAGGACTGGCATAATATTGTAAACAAGCTGTGCTGTATAATTTTCTGCAAACCTCAGCGTCAATGCATTTAGCTGCTTCATACCTTCATTTTTTCATATGTTTTTGTATAAAGAGCAACTAAACCACCACTTGTGTGGCCGAACCATCATCGGACCAACAACAAGGTGTAATTAGGTGCCCCTTATGCTGTCAACGCCAGAGTACATGATTATAGGGTTCGATTCATTTCTTGTCTTTCTTTTCTTTACTTTTCTGTCAACGCAGAAAAAAAGTAAATATTAATTTAATGTCTAGCAAACAAGGCGTACTTTAAAATGAGCAGAGCCACTATGGTCTTGATTTTGGGGAAGCTGACTAACATTGATTTAATTCATCATCATTGCTTTGTTGCTTTTGTTTGTTTGGTTTTTTTTTTTTTTTTTTTTTATTATTCTTCATTAATTTTTATTTTTTCTTCCTTGTGGTGTATCTGTAAACGTGAATTTGATATACCTACTACAGCTTTAGGTCATTTACCGAAAACGACTTCTTTTATTTCGTTTATGCGATCCATTACGCATGAGCCACTTACGGAAGAGAGAAAACGACTTAAAGTTTTTAGTTTGCTTAAGTGTAAATTGCTTGAGACCGTCTTTACTGTAAAGGTTAAATTTACATTTTTTAGATATATCTATGGGATGGTTGGCAAAAGTAAACACAAGGAAAACGGCGCGAAGAGAAAAAATTGCGCAAATTTAAAAAGAATTTCTTTACAGCTTTTCAGAAAAAGTTACATATACAAACGAGTAGGCGTGTTTCAGAGGCTTAAGATAAGCAGATATATTACAGTTTCTTACAATATTTAGAGCCCCTTGTGCTTTTTGATACAAAATGCTTTCACCGACATCGATTGAGTAGAACATTAGTTATCAGTAATCTCTAGCCATTATTTAAGGTTAAATTAGAATAACCAAAGAATGGGTGGTCAGAACGTATCAAAATTTCTTGAATAGTGAAAAGCTTCTTTTTAAGGATATAACTCCTTCTTTTTGTGAGAAAGAAATCGTATAGCCTGAACCCGCCAAATATAATTCGGATTGATATTTTCGATCTAAGTTTTGTAACAACGCACTTCATCTATCCACAACACCGAAGCAATTGAGACTCCCCACAAATACGGAGAAATTTTTGTATTCTTAATCATTCCTGACTTTGTCTATTGTCAACACATTTACTTGTTTTTAAGAATATTAGAAGTAAAAAAAATTTGAATAAAAAGTTCAAATTTTTGAAAAATGTTTAGATCAAGTACCAGAAATGTCGTCAATCGTCGGAGATATGCATATAATTGCTGCAAAACTGAGAACAACTTAAAAGAAAGTGAAAAAATTATAATTTGGAACAAAGGGTTATTACTTTTTAATGGCTTTGTAAACGCACGTTATAGAAATCATTTTGGCTTTCCCTGGTGACTTTCCGAGATTCGTTTCACTATAATGTCATACTCACAACAATCCGTTTAATTTTTGGCCTCTAAGCATCTAACACACCATTTCACCCAGTAGTATGTTGCTGGTGTTAATGAATTGAAGGCTTAGCCGTCCTCCTCGGATTTAGTTGCTAATTTTTTTGACCATGGCAAGTCCAAAACGTATACATCTATTTCGTAATTCAATCTGCGAAATGATACACAAACATATGCCTCAAATTTGTGCGTTTCGTCTCTATCTCTTCAATATTGGCGTTGTACAAGCCACGAAGAGGGGTCACGGCTGGCTCGTCAAGAAATGTTGGTCTCAACAAGACGTATAAGGTTTATCAATTTTGTTGTCGTGTATGAATATAGACGGATTAAAAGAAATGCATAGATGTGAAATTTTATTTCTGAACAAATCAATATCACTAATGCCCGTGCAACCAATCGATTAATATTTCTTGTACATAGTGAATGTCCACAAAGATATTTTGCATAGCTCGCATAAGTATCAAATTTCCAAATGCTACTGTTTATGCGTCACATATACGAACTTTTTTAAAACGCGGCTTCTCTAACCAAATCGACCATATAGGTCTCAAAAGTTCCTTTTCTATTTCCTTTGTTTTGACTTCGGCCAGCAGACATTCACATAGAATATGATAAGGCGTTTCACTCGTCACTTGGCAAAATCTGCACGAATCGATATCGGAGATATTCATGTTTTCCAAGTGGTACATGAGGGAACTATGACCCGTATAGAGGTCTGCGACCAAGCGTAGTTCGCTCCTTTCTAATTGCAGTAGTTTGTTTGCTATACCGGAAGATTTTATGAATCTTTTAGCTTGCCGTTGTCTTGCACATGGCTACCAATGACAATCCGTTTTTTCCGTGTCCATTGCGCTAGCAGCTTGTTAACATGGCTTGTAGGTACACCACAGAAAGGTCCAGGATCTAATATGGTCCCTCGGTCCCCCTGTTGCTAAGCAGTCAGCCCTAAAACTAAGCCTAAGATATGCTTCCAAATAATTTCTAGCGTATAATTAAGGCTATGTTGCAAAGAATCTGCGTAAAATATATATAATTGTTTTAATTGTTAATGATAAAGGTATCAATATATCTCGTTACACATCTTGAACTTGAACGTCTTGAATGTCTTTTTATGCGTGTACGTTTAAAAAAAGGAACGAAAATATAAAAAAATTAATCCATATTAATTTTCTACAAACGTTAAAAGCCTTGTTTTATTGTTCAAAACCCATTGTTACCGTTGTTTACGAGCAATGTTAACTGTCGTTTGGAATCGATTATTGAATAATTTAAATGCCGCATACATGACAACGACGATGCGTACGGCATAAGCCTATAAATAAGTATATTTATGCGAAACAGCCTAAAATAACAGAGAAGTAGTTGTTAATGTTTGTGTTGGTTGATGATTAAGTGACTATAAATTATTATTTATAAAACTTTGGTCAATAACTTTCGGGACAAAGTAAGAAAAAGTATTTCTTATTTCTGTTTTTTTTTTGCAAAGTTGGGTTTTATTTATTAACATAAAGTCTTTTTAAAGAGTGATATGATCAATTCAATGTTTCTCTACCGCGATCTCTTTTTTGTGAAACCATTTTCATTTCTATTATCGAGAATTATTCCTAGGCGTTCATCTTTCCTCGTGTAACTACACCTTTTAGGCCTTTAGTGCATCATCGATGTCTGTTCGGTCTTGTTGTTTTTGGCGAAGAAGAGAGGCAATATATATATGTATATATGGATATAACACTTTTCCAACCAATGTATTGCAATGCTTAGTTGGAAAGGTATTTTTCCCATCAAAAAATCCGTCAATTAATGCACGAAATGCATATTTTTCCATTCCTGTACTTATAGGCAAATAACCGATTTAACAAAGGTCGTTTGAATGTTGCTACTTTCCAGAAACAACATCTATATATTTCCGATTCCAGTAGTTATTGAGTGATGCTCTATTTTTTTTTTTTTTTTTTCACAGCCAATGCGATAACGTTCTTAACGATTGGAGATAAATGTCATAAGCGAAATAAAATAAATCTATTCCAATTCTAACATATCCAGGCGGTATATGTTAAATCGTCCGTCCATCCATTGTGTTTTTGAGAATTTTAAGATGGCAAATTGAGAAAATTGAAGCACGTATCCTTGAGTTAAGTTCGGAATACGTGTTATTTACGTTTTTCTGCAGCAGTCTGTAAACAAATGCCTTTATCGTATGGAAAAGTGAGCAAACTGCACATTTGCTATATAACTTTAAATGCAATGACTTATTGGACAATTTGTTAACTATGACTGAGACTTGGATGTCCTACAAAACACCACAAGTTCGAATTTCTAGTGTCGAGTGGCAGCACCTTCGTCACCCGCAGCCAGAAAACAAGCTTACCAAAAGGACTGCGTTCTGAGATGAAACTGCGATCGTACATATTGGTAACTAATATAATTTTAAGGAAAGAATGAGATTATAAAAAAAACTTGAAGAAATATAACCGTTTGATCTGTACACACGCAAATATCATTTATTCCTCTAAGTCCAGCGCAAAAATTGGGACTTTTGATTCACTGACGTGTCCAAAACTAACAACCTCCTACTTGACAGGATGGTTTACATTTAATAGTTTACCTTTAAACTTATCAATATTTATTTAAAATTAAGTGTTCTGAGTTGAGGACTTCGAATTGAGTGTAAAACAAATTATAATTCATTCGCAAATATGCTTTTAGCGAAAGAAAAGCTGAAAATTTTAAAAAGTTTACGGTAATATAAAGCTTATTAATCAAAATTTTGACTGAGATCCAAAATAATACACCAAGTCGCACATTCAAAAAGCCGGACAGCTGGTTGCTTGAGCTGGTGGCTATTCAAAATATGCCTTAACATAACCATAATTTCTTATTTTTTTGTTTGTTTGTTTATTAATAATTTTCTTTTTTTTTTGTTATTCACATTCAATTTTCAGTTTCCTTTCAGGAGCATATTAATGTAAAATGTAATAAAAATAGAAAAAAACACTCAATGTTGTGATAGCAAATTTTATTTATCTTTTCATATATCCATATATTTATATATATTTTGTTACTTTTGTATTAAAAGTAATTAAATAATTATAGCTGAATACAATTTTCTAAAATTATAATATCATACAAGAGTCTCAAGCAATTTGCAACAAATTAAAAAGAAAACACTTTTTCCTTAACACAAAAATTTTCGTTTCTATATGCATAATCTACTTACGTTACTAAAAAAAGCACCCTAAATACAATAGGAATCTGAATTATTTTTATTTGTTTTTACAACTAACAATAGTTTTTGGCTTAAAAGTAATTTTAGCTTTTTCTTGCAAATTTTTATCTACATTACTGAACAATGAAGATGTGCTTAACATGTTATGCCCTTTTCACAACTCAGGCGTACGTATTCGAGAGACCTCACGACCGTGCGTATGTATGCATTTGTGTTGATTCTAAACCAATGTAGCCACATTTGCCTCACTTTGTCCCTTTAAAGTTTGCAGCGGTCCAAATAGCAAAAATTTCGATAAAACGATGAAATTTTGAATACATTTTCTTCGCTTATTTTAATCGCATCAATTTGGAAATAAGTGTAGTCCATTCATAATTACGCAAAAAAGGAGGTTTTTACAAAAAAAAAATGCTCAAAGTTGTTGCTAATCTACAGCAAGCATCAATTTGAAACGACCAATTAGAGCTTTAATAAAAAAAGTGCTCTTAACCGTTTTAAGGCAATATAATTTTTAGTTGTGCATTTCCTTAATATTCGCCCTTTATCTCCATGCACTGGCGGTATGTGTAGATTTATACATATATAAGTATACATATTTATACATATACATGTATATATTAGCGAGTGTGTGTGTGTAAAACATATCTTATTGTAAAACTTTAATAAATAAGCCTTTTTCTTGTTATTGCTATCGTCTAATATACACCGTAGCTTTGTATTTGTTTGTCACTGTGCTCACGTTTACAACTCTTCTAAACATCTGGCATTTGTTAACATAATTCGTGTCAAACGCCACACTTGTTTTGCTGCATTCTCTAAAGCTCCCGGGGACTTGCCTTTAAATAAATCCATATTTGGTAAAAAATAATGCGGACATCGTCGACACTGTAGGCATGATATTAACTGTAAAAATATGCCATTAATACGATCGGCTATACAATTTTCTTCCCATTCTAGCTCCCGTGGATGTTTTTCACATTCGTACAGAAGCAGAGTTTTCAAATGATACGAAGTAACCGGATTACCGGGTAAATCTAAATGGCGATCCCTTAGTGTCTTTAATATACTCAAGCAACGACGACGACTAGCTCCTGCAAAAGTAAAGAATAAAAAAAGAATAAGGAAATTTTATAATTTTTTTAATTATATGCTTGAGAAATTGAAAGTGCCCTAGAAAACACTCAATGCAAAAATCTTGCAGTTGAGTCGAGGCACACATTCATGCAGATAAAGAATAAAACATATTTTATAAGCACTTTCAGTGGCTACAAAATGACGGCTCGGTATAGCTTTCTAGCGTCTTCATGTCGCTATTGAAACTGTTCCCCTCTATGACGTCTTGTTCAAGAAAAACATCGCAAAGCAAGTGTGCAAATTAACCCCGTACTGAGGGATTTTAGATTACATATAACAAGATCAGCATTTCGAAGCCTGCAATAAATTCAGCCGGACACGTAGTTTTTTCCAAGATCCAAAAGCAGAACGGGGAAGGATATGTGTAGCAAAAATTTACTATAAGACTATTTCGCAGCCAATTTAATGCAAATTAATTGTGACAGTTTATAAAATTATGATAAGCTTTGGAAATGCGTAAGATTGACGTGTGTCATCAACTTACGAAGTTGTGTTAAATTTTTTTCTTGTTTGAGAATATAATATACGTTTGCAAACTTTATTGAGGGAATATCTTTAAGTAAATAGTAAAAGGGAGAGAATAAATACAAAGCTCCAATTTTGAAAAGATGTAATTGATTTTAAATCTTCTATTATATTATACAAAGTCCTCCATACACTTCAATCATTGCCGAAGTAGACCATTACAAACCGATTGCTATTAGTTCAAATTGTTCTCCTATAGCTAAATCAAATTTCGATCGATTTATGACATTTTGTAATAACTACAGGAACTAGCTTTGCTTGTATATTTTTTAGTTTGCTGAAAGAATTAGGTATTTAAGCATATGCAAAAATCAAAATAAATATGCTATTTTTTCGTTACGTGCTCAATAAATACTTATTACAAAGCCTAACAATCGAAATATTCATCTTAAATATCTATGGTCTTTTGCCTCTTATTAGGTAGCTTACGGATGCCTTTGCGGAAAAAATTTCGTAGTTCATTTTCAACTTTTTTCTTCTCAGTTAAATATAATTGTATCGGTTTGGGAAGTTCCCAGTACAAATTGAAGACCACTTCCGGCGTTGTTTTGCTACGCACGGACAAACATATGCGGATGTTCGTTGTCGTCAAGGCTAGAATTTTTTGCACGAAACCCCACAAATCGATTTCTAAATATTTCGGAAATCACTGAATTTTCATCTCAAGGCAACTTAATTATTTTCGTAGCTTCATGTGTATTTTTTTTCAAGTTAAAAAAGAATGATATGCAGTATCGTAAATGCTGCTTGTTGACATCTACCACTTGCCTCCTTTATATACACTAAACGACAGCTTGAAAATAACTGAAAGTTATGCCACAAAAACATTGATCTCTAAACCATGTATATCCGAAATTTCCGTGATAAAATATCAAAAATTATACCGGATTTCCATCTAACGACATACTTTCCACAACAGTCGTTTGACATGAACCACGTTGTTCAAATTTAATAAATATGATTTGCTTATTAAAAATCTTTCATCTTCGTTGTGAAGTACTAAAAATTAAGTCTTGTTGACTTTCCATGAGAGCCATTATAACGGGATGGAGTCCAAAAAATAAACAAGGGACCTCTCTCTTTTGTTACAGTGAATTTTCATGTTAAATTGCTATATCATAGAAAGTTTTCGTAGGAACGCATACATGAAGAGCCGGCCAAGAAATTGGTCTATCCGATCCAAATTTTTCGCCCCAATTTAGTATGCTGAAGTACTACTACTATTGACAGCCCGTCTGTCTGTCTTGTTTTCTTGTGTTCAACTCGCAGGTCGAAATTTTTGAGATATTATGATGAAATTCGATACATCCATTTGTTTTGGCCCAAGGACGGACGCTTCTGAGAATATTGCAGATCACAGCAGTTTTTCAGGCATTCACCGTACAGAGACTTATTTTGAAAATTCATTATATAAATAACTGTATTAAGCGAAGTAGTGTAGGGTATTTAATAATAGACCGTGTTCCACTGTAGTGTCTTTACTTCTTTTAGCATTATTTAGAATAGTTCAGTACAATTTTTCTTTTTCTATTCTCGACTTGATTTTATAAAAGCCTTTGAAGAATCGTTCACAGCCTTTGCAACTTTCATGACTGACAGCTCTATTTCATATCATACCGCACATTTTTTCACATGGAGGACCAGTCTTTAAACAGATTATATTTTGCTTTAACCGTCTTAGCGGTGTAGCTAAACAAAGTTTTCAATTAACACAATTGAAATAAGTTATAATAATCTCCAAGTCGTCATTTTGACCAATATTATTCTGTAGCCTTAAAGAGACAAGTTAAAATATATCAGCCTTCTTTTAATAACGACACCTCTTGCATTCTTGGCTCTGGTTTTTGCTTTTCGGCTCATCCAAGCAGGTAAGTTACGTTTAAAGCACAATTAGTTTGAACAGATTGATTTTAACAAACCTTTACATACAAAATAACTAACCGATGGATGTAAATAAAGAACGATTATAAAGGAGATTACACTTAAAAATTAAAGCGAATTTTTTAAATGCTATTTTTTATATGATTCTTACACTATTCATCAAAGAATGCATATATACTAGATGTAACTAGCATATATACTGTTTGTAACTTGCATTACAGTAGAAATCGATGAATACGGATTGTGTTTGAAAACGCGAACAATCAGCCCATGACACATCTGTAATAATAGAAACTTACGATCAGTCTATGACAGATAATAATCTAAGCTTAAGACAAAATATTTGCCAACGTATTTAAAATTTTGCTAGAATTATGGGCTCGGCCCGCTTAAAAATATGTTGACTGCAGATAACAAACTGTAACTGGAACGGATATTAAATTAAAATTTGGTACAAATATATAATGCATCCATCTACTACACTTTACCCCAAGGCCACGTAGGGGAATTGAAAATATTCTGTTAACCGTGGGCATGCCAGTTGGTAGATTAGGATCATTTTCACATTGACTTATCTTAAAAACTGCACATCAAAGTTTATAATCCATCATGGACGGATCATATGTACGTATTCACCGAAGTTTTATATGGATGTTATCATTGTTTTTGTCCCATTTTAAATTGTACTATTTGTTTAATTTCATGTTTGCATGACAACGATGCTCATTTAAGTGGTCTTTAAGAAAGCGTTAATGCTTACAAGGTTCCAGTTCAGCTTTTGCCTTTTGGGCGTTTCGACGACTAACAATTGAGATATACATAGGTGAACAGACAGACTAGCTCGCAGTGTTACGTTTGTTAAAAATATATATAATTCATGAGGTAGTTGATGCGTACTTCTGGGTGTAACGAAGAGAATGACACGTCTAAGATGACCTTCCAATTCGATGACGCGTTTAAAATGTTCTTATGTGTCCATAATTAATAAAACAGTTTAACATTTTTATATCTTATATTATTAGGGCGGTTATCAAAGACGAATATTACTTTTTCATTTGCTTTATGCAACCTAATGACATTAAAATAACAAATTTATAACAGTCCCGAAGAAGACTATCGACTGATTGATTCAAAACAACCTTACCTAGTGTACCCCACACAAAAATTTATCTGTACGTACTTTCCATACAGATGCATCACAGTCCACATATGTGAACTTCACATAATTAACACTAAAAACATTGACGCTTATCATAACGTTGTTTCTACTAAACTAGATAAATTTCATCCACTTTCTTTGTGCAGCTGCCAGAGTTACGAAAATGAAGACATTGAGCTGAATTGATTGAAAATATTGCTTAATTGTTTAACAACCTAAGATTATGGTGAGATCTCACTAGATTCACGTGCGCAAAGTAAACGAAACAGATACACAGAGAGAGAATTTTTTGAATGAAAATTATCCGCTAGTAATCCGCTCATTATTTATCGCTTAATGAAAGATATTAAAAGGAAAACAATTTTTAGTTGACAAGCATAGATCATAGTTTAATAATACTTGTAGATCAAATAAAGCTTTTGCTTCTAAAAACCTTAAACAACCACTTTTGTTTGCGAGATTATGCATAAAAAATTTATCTCAGCCGTTTTTACGCCCAATTCATTATTAATTAATATGATTACTGTTTTCTCATTACAAAGATCTAAAATTTGCATCTGGATCTTAGTGTCAATCGCTTAATGAATCGATCAAAACCATGCAATTTTTTTTATTAATTGTTTTTAATTTTATTATATCAAATTTATCTTTTGATCTATCGTTATTTACAAATATTTTGTCCTATTAGCTGCGCAAGCCTCTTTATAATTTATTGAAACCTATTCACAACGTGATATTAAATATTAAATAGAATGAATGAGCTATACTCTCTGTTGGCTGATGTAAAGTGAGTGAAATGAAATGCTGTAAGTATAAAATTAGTCAAGACAGAAGAAAATCGAAATAAAAGCAAAAAATAAATATGTAAACAAGACGTAGTGTAAAAGACGAAGTCGCTCTAATCAATTCCATTTAATATTTTAACTATAAAATTAAAATTTAAACAAATCAATTTAGGAACAAAACCGAATGAATTGAAACGAAGGGCAATATAATGAGAAAGAAATAATAGTAGTAATAATAAAAATAAAAAGCAATAGAAACCAAGAAAAATATCAAACAGAAAATCCCACACCATCGTGAGATTATAATTATACGGGGCATGTACAAAGATGTTAACGTTGACAACAAAAACTGAACATGTTTTTCATACGCTATCTATAAATGAAAACAATCTTCGAACGCGTTTGAGGACAGTTACGAAATTTCGATAAAAAAATGTAAGAAATTTATATTTGCCTTAAGAGCCACAATACACACTCGTCTTCTTAACTCGAACAATAATGCAAGAAATGCAAGACTTTGTGCTGTGTGAAGGCCCATTAAAAATATTTTTACTGTGAACTTCCTCATGAATCTGATAAGTATTTGCACCAAGTTTTACATAGATTTGTTAATTACTGCATAAAAGTATTATGAAATCATATTTTTGCAAATGTTTTTCATGATGGCACATAAAAACTTCTTAAATTGATTAATGCCTTCGCGTTTATATGTTTTACGTTTCTTATATTCTTCCAAAGTGAACATAAAATTGAATACACCGAGACTCGATAAATTTACGTTAATCTCAATGTTATACATTAACAAAGAATTTACTGGATAGATATGAGATTGAAAACGTTTCAAATACAGATTCATAAACATCTATCCATTGGATAAAGCTTTTATCTTTTTCTTACGTAAATATTTTATGAACTTTACTTCATGCAGTGACTTGTAGCGTGAGAAAAGATTTTTGGTTTTAGATGAGCTAATCACATTATATTATTGCTTATTGATTTATTTTTTGTTTTAAATAATCTAAGAGATTGAAATAATTAGAAAAACTAAGTCTTCCAATGAATCTCATTTATCCATCGTCTGAGGTAGATATTAAAAAACGAAATGCGGAATTTTAAATGTTTACAAAAAAATGTTAATCTCTTATTTATAATGCACCATATAGTAATTCATCTCGAAATTTAGAACGCCATGTTAGCTATCTAGTAGAAGTGAATAGTTATTCTCTTTTACGATATGTGATCTACGAATTTAAGTGTTTGGTGCATTTCAACTTTCTATGACAATTTTTAATATAGGCAGGGGAAGTTGCTAATATGACTACATCGGTTTTAAATATTACTGACGAAACGAACGGTTTTCAAATATGTGGACGGTGACACAGATATATGGGAGCGTTTTTGCATCAACATTTGGAAAGCGTGCTGCTTTATAAGCTAAGCGCTTAGATTATTTAAAGTAGTCGCATTACAAGTGGCGCCAACCTCTCGGTAAGCTCGGAGTTCCGTATATTAAGGAGAAGCTATTTTACCTTGATTAAGATTCATTACGTTCGCAAAATTTATTTATATTTTAAACAAATGAAATTTCTACGTTCCAAAAAACAAGAAACACATTTCAAAATCGCAAAGCGACAGACGTCACACGCAGTGAGAATGCCACAAGTAAGCATATGCGTCCTTTCACAATTTTTAATCTCTAGGATGTTTTACATTTTGGCCGACCAGCATCACTAAGCATCACCAATATCGATAAAACCGACCGCTTTAATCGACTAAAGTCGACTAAAAACGACATTACTCACGGTTACAATGCTCAGAGATAAGCTCAATATTAACCAAACAACTGTTTTAAACCTTGCTTTCGCGTCTTCATTCGCCACAAGTTTATGTATAGAGATAATAATACATTTTCATTACCCAGCGTAAAATAAGAAGACATGCGGCCATCACGTAAATGACTTATCACAGTTTTTACGACATTGAAAAATGGATGAACTAATAAACAGACACGATTAAACTGATGCTGACCAAAAATTGAGGGACTTTTAGCTATATCTTGAATAACTGTATAAAGGCAAGGTCGTTGAGAAAGACAGTGTTTCCTAAAATATCCGCGTTCTTTAAATCCTCTTCAGTGGGTTGCGATTTATCTTTAATGCGATCGGTGTTTAGTGTTCCGAACGAAATACGGTGACATACTTCACATATCTGGAATATTAGAAAGATATTTAAACCAGGAAAAGCATTATGTGCTAGTTATCAAATTAAAATTGTGAAAAAGTTTATAATGATCTGTTTCAATTTTCAGCAGCCATTTCACTACACTCATCGCCAATAATATGGCTTGTGCCGATTTTGTTTCGTATTTTCACCGTATAAGTAGTTTTATTAGAAATCTTGATAATCTTTTACTGTGTGTACTGAGGTTTCGCAATAATTTTTCGATCATGCCAGTCGCTATATACTAATAATAGCTCGCATATTTTACAACTGCTCAGTCAAGACAATGTTGGGAAGGACCTCTGGTAGACATTACGTACGAAAGACCAAAAAAAAATCGTATTTTGAACCAGTTTTTTTGGGATGGAAAGAAGGGTAATAGAAATAGATTGCGAATATTCGAGCAGGCCATTAGAATATATCTAGGCATTTAAAAAAATGTCAATCTTAAAAAATTTTAAAGTATAGTAACACTGAAGGCAATTTTGCGAGTAATTCTTAACCGAAAATATTTCGTGGCAATCAATTTCCAACTAGGGAAGCACGTTAGGGATTTTAAAAATATTGATATTTGTATGACTGAATGAAAAAATTCAATTTGTGGTCAAAAAAGCCATTCAAAGTTTCCTCTTAACTTATCGAACAGATCCACGTATTTTACTAGAGGATGTCATTTTAAAAATATTGTAGAAAAGTTGAATGAAAAAAATTGAAAACTGTTGCAGTTATGCTGCTTGCCGTTTTTACAAATTTTGTTCGAGAAAAACGTGTTTGAATTTTTCAAATGTACTCTCTGCTATATTCAAATATTTTTCCTTATTCGCTCTTCTCGAAGAACCCAAATTTTTTATGTTATTCTGCGCTGTTTTGCCGACTACCGCCAACTGTAAGATATTTTTATACCCATCACCGAAGCACGAGGGGTATATTCATTTCCTCAAAATGTTTGCAATGTCCAGAGGGAAGCTGCAGAGACTCCCTGAAGTGTATATATTCTCGACTAGCATAAAATTCTGAATCAATTTAAGCAAGCCCATCCGTCTGACCGTATGTGTAATGTCAGCTGTAAGCATTCTCTTGGCTGCAAAAATGAAGCTATCGACTTCAAATTTGAAAGAGACTTTTGAAATTTTTGTAATCAGGCTGAACTATAGGCCGAAGGACGCGTACTGCGTAAACTGAGCACTGTCTGTCTGTCAAAAGGAATAAGAAATCCGTTTCTTGCGCATTAGTTATAAACTATAGCAGATAAATATACGAAAATTCAACGTGCTAAGAGCGATGCCGTAGTACCTGCACAAAAACGGCAAAAATTAACGGGGCTTAACTAACATAATAGTACACCAAAAAAGAATTTTTGTTTCAATATCCTTATAAGATATACACGTTTTTTTCCTTATTCAGTTACACATGAAACTCGGTAAAAATCAATTAACAGTGGAATTCAATTGACTCTTACAAATAAATCTTATACTAATTAATATTAAAAACTAATACAAAGTATATAAGGAGAAGTAAAGAAAAAAAATAAAAATTCATGTTTAAATAAACCAGAAAGAAAAAAAACATGTACACAACTAACACAGAGGCACACCTACAATCGATACAGATCGAAGTTGCTAGTGAACCCCTAAGCCACTGCAAACATGCAAAAGCTTGGCAATCGATAACGGTAAACAACACCAGTTAATTTTCGATTCATAGTGAGATGTTAGAATTGCAGGTCAGTTTAAGTACGACATACGCAGTTTGCGCGGATTGAACAGCTCTTAATTAACAGCAAAAATTGCTATTGAAGCATCCTTAAGCTCTTTGGGCCACCTCTTAATGAAAGCTAGCGAGGACCTAGCTTTACTTAAAGAGAGCTCAATGTGCAAATTAAAACGTAGTCTTTGGTCAAATAGAACATGTAAATCGGTGAACGAATCTACGTTTTCCAACTTGTGTAAATCAGTGAAATGCTCATTATTAGATGGCCTCCTTTTTGAGTAAAAAAGCTTCTTTCATTTTTTTAGATTTAATTTCATAAAATGTAACCAAATTATTTAAATTAATTTGAAGCTGGTACAATTGCGATTCCAGACAGAAGGAAGAAAACAGTTCTACATCATCAGCGTACATTAAGGGGTCTATTGTACAGAATAAATAAGAGGGGGTCCTACAAAGGGAAACCAAAGGCCTGGAGTTTGACGATCATCAGGTTAACTAAGTGAAACGCTTTACCATAATGAGTATATGCGATATCCATGTGAAAGCCACTAGAAAAAGCCTTGAAAACATGAGCAGTAAATTCTAAGAGATTCGTAACAGTTGATCTTCCTTTTAGAAAGCCATGCTAGAATAAAGAAATATAAGATTTGACTACAAAAGCTAAATGTTGAATAAGAATTCGCTCAAACAATTAGGTAAGACACTCAACTTGACAATGTCTCTATAGTTCTCAACGTGATGTCTTTTTCCATATTTGAGAAGCATAATAAGGAAACTACTCTTCCAACACAAAAGGAAAACACCTGATTTCAAGGACGAATTAACAATCCTTGAAATAACATCACATAGCTCGTCAGAGCGTGATTTGAGTATACATGATGGAATGCCATCAAACCCAGGCGCACAACAATATTTTAGAGGCCTCAAACCAGGACACTTTCAAATTAAGAATGGACTTATGTATGTCCATCTCTCCGCCTATTTATGTGCTTGCGGTAAACATCATTCTGGTCGCAAAAAAGAAAATAATGGGTGTAATTTCAGCAAAAAAATTTAAAGTTATTGTCTGCAAATTGTTAATAATAGGTCAAATTGGTCAAAAAACACGCCTAAAGCGCAACATATACTAAGTGCACTTCTGTTTTCAAATCGAGCCTTTTATAAGAATTAAACGTTCATGCTTTATAATATTGGGTGAGCGCGGCTGATTTTCATATTTTGAGGCTTTCTTTTGGGTGTCGCGAAAGTGTTAATGCAACGTCTAAATGAAAAATTAATCAACTTAAACTAGTGTGTGAGCAAATGAAAAGTTTCTTTAATGAAATTAATTTTTAAGAACTTTCATGCATCTAAGTTTTCAAACACTAATGTGGAACCCTTGTAAGAGCCGATGAACTGAGCTATTTAAAAATAAGTCAATAAAAAGAAAGAGAAAGTTTCTTTAACAAAGTCAAATTTTAAGCAACTCTCTCGAATTTTTAAGTTCTTCGACTTTTCGATCTTAACATCGATACCTTTTTGGGTTCATAAAATTTGTGAAAAAATATGTTAAAGTAGAGTTTGAAGCTCCAAGACCAAAATGTATTCAATTAAAGTAATCGATTGGTTTTACTGAAATCTCGTTAACATGTGCTAATTGAACTTGAAAACTGCGCTATTTTTTTAAAGTTCTACCTAAAGTGTAATCCAATCATATTTTCTTTAGATAATATCGTACTTTAATAGCCGTAGATTTCAGGTTCTATTTCTGCCGACGGTAACTTTCACTCACCTTGTAGTAAGCGATTTTCAGCATCTGTGAAACTTAACACCCAAGCATCACCTTCCATAGCTGAATTTTTACCCTGTAACGCTATACATTCTTTGGATAGCATGTCGAAGCCTTCAGTTTTTACTTCTGCTACAATATTGGGATGTGGCCACGGTATGGCGGGTATAGGCCAATGTGACGCGGAACGAGGCCACAGACCGGCGCATTTAAAGGCAGGCGTTATCTGTACAACTATACGTTCGCGAATTCGTAATTTCACCTCGGTGGTGTCGGCAATCATTTTGACTACGTCACGATAGGCACATTTATCACAAGCTTGAGCTACCAATGTTTGAAAACGTGAACGAATTTTTCGTGCTGATAGATAGCCCGATGCGGTAATAAATTCCACCCACAATGACATGGACCGTTTACGGCCATCACTCAATTTGAGTACCGCACAACCGGGCAATGCACCGTCATCCACAAAATTAAGGACACCCATCTGATTGAGGTAGATAATGATTTCGAATTCTGTGGGTGAGATCACTTCGAGGCCCTCAAAACGGCCATTATAATCATTGAGAGAGGAAATGAAACGAGGCTCCTGCACCTCAACCTCTTTTAAAACGTCCTGAACAATGCGACACACTTCTAAAATCTGTTTATGGATCTGCGTTTTACGTGCTTGCACGCGATCGGCACAATATTTATTCATTTGATAAACCATTTTAGATTGCGCCGCTATCATATCCGACGGCACTAACATGACGACGTTAACGACGATAATAAATGTGATCACTTGAAAAAATTCAAAGTGAAATGTTTTTTTTACAAGCGCAACGCGGGGTTCTGTTGAGATGAGATTAATTTACGTTGTGGAAACTCGTTCTTTGAAGTTAAGTGTTGGTAAACAATTTACATAAGAATTTATATACATATATATATATATATATATATATATATATACATATTTATATATATATATATATATATATATATATATATATTATTTAGAAATTTTCTAGTGACTTTTTTTCTTTTTTTAATAAAAGTACTTGGATTTTGTTATAATTTATTATGTTATTTTTTTCTTTTATATTTTGTTACCCTTTTTTTTAATTAATAATGTTTGTGTAAGCCCGTTCTTTAACTTTTTTTGAAAAGACTAAACCAATGTTTCTTCTTGTTTTATTATTTGTTAATCATATCTATCAGCACGCGACGTCACACAAAATTACTCTCCACACGTTCACACGCTGCCAAATTCCAAATGTTGACTGAGTTTACTGAGTTCATGTGATTAACTCACCACAGCCCAAAGACTCTTTTCCAAACACTTTCTTGTTATTGAATATAACAAAACATACACATGCATAAAAAATATATTTTTCTTACAATCTATAAGCTGTACTCTTTTAACTAATCTTATTTCAGCCAGGCTAACCATATTTATCCACCGAGCATTACCAAAAGCAACTAGAAAGAGATAGATATAGAAACTCATCAGGCAGAGCGAGATAGGGAGAAAGAGAGAAAAAGAGAGAGAAAGAGAGAAAGAACATTTGGGTTGTGTTATACCATGAAACTTCGTTTAATTATATTTAAAGTTTTGTGGCTTGTTTGCATGTTGTGTCTGTAATTCAATGGCTGTTGAAATTATTGTTGTTCTCTGCTTATGAATTTTTTTTGATTCTATTCTATTGTTGGCATATTTTCTGATATATGTTGCTTTTATATACATTTTGTATATATAACCGTAGCACTAGATTAACGATGGTGCTTATACCTTATTATATTATGGATAAATTTTTCCTACATGAAGAAAATAAATGGCAAAGGAAAATATAAAGCTAAAATGTTGCCAGACTTGGGTATGAAAGTGGAAATAAAAAA
Source organism: Glossina morsitans morsitans (assembly GCA_001077435.1). Taxonomy (NCBI): domain Eukaryota; kingdom Metazoa; phylum Arthropoda; class Insecta; order Diptera; family Glossinidae; genus Glossina; species Glossina morsitans. The sequence continues at coordinate 78,592 of CCAG010003652.1, read as the reverse complement.
AGGATTTGTCAAAGAATTTCGTATACAATGGCGGTTAGATATTATTTATTTCAGTTAAGTACTGAAAAAACTCTCACCCACAACTAAGCCAGAGTAAGAAACGAAATTTATAGTAAATTTACTTACTCTATAGAACGGATCTGTGACAATCATTGACGCAAAGAACTGGACAAATCGTTATTATTGGCTGCAAAAGTTCATATTTTTCTTTTCAAATGAATGACTCGTCCACAATTTACATATGTTCACAGTTGGAAAAATCATTCATAATTTGAAGCCAAGAAGTCAAGAAATCCAATGTTCTCCCCATGTCCCATAATCTCCAAAAAAGTATCGATGAAAATAAATCATATAGATTGCGAAAGATAGAACACAATTCCCTCTTTGAATGACTAAAGCATTTACCTAAATCATTTGCCGTGTCTTTTCCATATTATTAACATATTATTATAAAAATCGCGAACCAGTTGAATACTTTTTATTTACACTGCCTTTTGATAATGCCTTTGTTCTTCAAAAGTTATGATACACTAAATCCACCTGATTCAGCTGATAAATGCAAAACAACGTCTTCGATGCTTTGCTGTTGCTTAGAATTACTAGATCGAATGGTTTTTTGGCTTTTGATTTTTTCAGTTGTCTTTTGTGCTCTTCGCCCTAAGGCCAATTTCGAATCATTCCATACATACTGACTCCTAAGCTTCCTTCCCTACCCGGTTGTAGTGTTTTTTAAGATAACAAAAATTGAGTAACTCTATCCGCAATTGTAATTTTCCTGACTCCGAATCAGTCATTTTGCGAAACCGCAAATGCATATTTGACTCGGTTTCAGCGAATTAGCAAGCAAAGTGAAATAGATATCTCAAACGTAATTATTATTATTATTACTATTATAAATTTAGCTAGAGAATAAATTCTACGACTAAAGTCTTAAAGAACTAGCATTGAAGGCTTTCGGCTTTTATTAAAAACTCCACCTCTTTTGAGCTTTGAACCCACGACATTTGAGTTGCTAGCCTAGACTCTTGCCTACTCGGCCACTCAGGCGGATCAATAGATTATAAAAATAAAACATTGATTGCGAATTGGAGGGCAGTTGGATATATTTTGAATATTTGAGAAAGTTTTTCTTTGTTTTTCTACATTAAAAAAACTTTAATTATTTGTATGTTTTCTACTCTTCCCGGTAATCGTCTGCAATACCTTTGCAACTTAATAGAACTTTTCATCAGTACATGCAAAGAACTACATCAATCCTTAATCTCAAGTCAGTGTTAAAAGTGAAGGTTTTATTAATCAAAGAGTTATACTTTGGAGTACAGTTCGTCTGCAATTTGCCAATTCTGGCACCGCTTCCTTTGCACACTTTGTAAATGAGAAATGAAAAGATGTGAAAATATCTTGTATATTTTATGTGTCAACTTTTATCTTACTTATAAATTAAATTAAAATAACGTTAAAATAACGTTATTATTGCATGTAAGACAATCTAAATACATAGTGGATTGCATAACATATGTAGCATACACGTAGTTACAGTGCGCCCGTGTTTTTCCTGTTTTCTTTTTTCAGTACATGACGTTAAAGTGAGCGATTTGATAAATATGCAAGTATATTTTAGTGTGATCGCATATCGTTATATGCATCCACTTTGAATTGTGACAGAATTATGCATTATATAAGTCAATCCCAATAATAATAACTTTACATGGCAGTATCCCAAAACATGTAACTTTATATGGTGATCCTGCAAACCACGCAGTAACCTGCCTTCATTTTTCTGAGGCAGCAAAAATTAATTTTTGACAAAAATGACATCAGAAGACCCAAAAAAAAATAACGATACCGCAATACAAGTAAAGACAGCTCGCTAAAAAGGAACAGCGGCTTACCCAGATCTCAACCCAAAAAAAATAGCAGGAAAATTACTAAAAAGCCGAAAACGCACTTTGAAATGCCAGGTGAAGTGTGACATCATTTTTTATTCTTCTTTAGCAAAAGAATTATGCTGAATTTGCATGATTGTGTCACATTTCAAAGTGGATGCATATAACGATATGCGATCACACTACAATATATATCGGACAGCAGCTATGTACAACATTGCTTGCGTCATTTTTCAAAAGCAAAAGAGCGCAAAGAAAAAAGGATCAATCACAGAAGATCGACTAGAGCACTAAGAAGGATAGTCGAGTTTTAATTTAGTCAGTCAATTGTTAAACGCGCTTGTGTAAAGGTCAGTTTCTATGTTGTCATTGTTAGTGATCGTTTATCGTAATATTATTATTAATTTCATGTATCTTGAAGATTCATTTTTTCTTTTTTATGTCCACACACTCAGGCGATATCCCCTGCTTGTGTAATACGATGACGATCAAAAAAAAGAGGGGAAAGACGAAGGGATCGAAGAGGTGGTGCCCGTAGCTTAGTAGATGTGTGTTCAATTGGTAAATGTTATGACTTTGCCGACTGAGCGCGCACAGCTGAGTTTGAAATCACATCGTGTAGATAGACGTCACAATAAAAGTTCTTGACTGCACTTGTCGAGACTATCGCTGCTCGAGAGTTAGATCTAAACTATTGATCTTTATGAATACACTTTTCCAATACCCAAACCTATTGAGTTTAAACGTCACTGCGTTTTAAAGAAATTAATTAATGGTTGACGCATGGCGCAAGTACATAAATACAACGATCATGGGCAGTTCTGTGATGGTTTGAAGCATTCAATAGCATATCTTGGTAATTGTGGTATAATACGTAGAGATTTTAATGAACGTAAATTAAACTTTTTAATATGTTTTTTATAAATTTTTACTTAGTCTTTAATATTTTTTCCTTTAATGCTTTGCTTTACATTGATTGCTAAAGTAGGGAACGGTCACTTTAGGAAGGCTAACGCTTGGTATGGACTGTAAACTTAACGAACGATATATTACAGAGGACGAGCAGTAAAAGGACAATAGACAATGAATATCGGATATGACATACAACATAAGCAAGTTTGTTTCTGTCAATTTTATTTTTGTTTCATTTTTCTAACTTCTTAATTTCGTAAAATGAGCTGAGATAGACCGATGTAAGCGTTACTAACACTTTTCCTATATAAAGGCCAATTCCTCCAGCGACTTATACCTAAGTCGTACGTATATACGTCTCATGTATATGCTACATATATAGCTATAAATAAGTAAATAGCACAAACTAAAGATGTCTACTTTTAGTTCGCAACAGTCTTTAGTACTGTTATAGAATGATATTCTACTACAAAAAAATTTGGCATGCATTGTGTACCCGTATCGACCGTGAACGCTCCCAAAAACAGATACGATAGACTACAATTTGCTACACGTGGATCTTCGGTTGTAATTACCTTGTGCATTAAGTTAATCGGTAATTTGGTCTATAGCTAAGGCAAGTTCCGATTTGTATTGCATTCCTCAATAAAAAAAACCAAAATTATTGCTAATTTGCGTAAATACCCGTAATAAATTATTTATAAACCTAATACATTATTGCAATAAAAAAAAGAAAAAAATCCTATTCATTCAAATAAGAAAGAAATTGAAATACAGAGATCCATTGTCAAAGCCCTTGTCCGCAAAAGCAAGCAAGATCTGTTTGAATGATTTATATAAATAAATTGCGAAGAAAATTAACGAGAAACTTGAACGTTAGCAGATTCAAAAGAAGCGTTTAAGTGTTGCGAGACTTTCTGAAAGAGTGATCTGACAGAAATTACTTTGTCAATTAAATAAGATGAAATTTATAGCGTTGGATCAGATGGCAGTAGAATTTATAGAATAAATTGCACCCGATGAACTATTAAACACAACAAAGGTAGGAAATGGTCCGGGACGCTTTTCTCTGATGCAAAGTGGGCATATTCGTAGGATGGAGCATAGAGTATTTATATGTTTCAAATATACGTCGACTACTTTCATCTCTACCCCACTAATTTGAATTTTTACATATAATGACCGAAAGTGTTCCGCAAAATTTATAAAATAAGGGGTGATCACAAAGAGCAAATGTTAAAGTTTAGCGATGATTAGCTAACTAACCACTGAAAGCTTTCCAAGTGCAAGGGTGGTAAATGATTGGTTGTCGAAAAAATAAATATTGAAGTTTAGTAATGACTACCAAAATGTCTCGATCTTAATTATAGTATTAGGGATTACGATGAATTAAAAAATAGACAGAATGTGTTTGAAATAACGAAGATCTTTGGAAAAGTAACACTGAAACTTGGTGTTCTATAGCGGGCACATCTCAGAATTTGGTCGAAAGCAAATGGTAATGTTCGATAAGCATCATTTCTTTCAAAACCCTTGTTATGACTTAAGACGCATTACAAAGGCGACTTGGAAAAGTCATACATGAAAATATGTGTGAGCAGAAAACTCCGCAAAGTATATATTCTTAATGAACATAAAATGTGGAATGGCCATGTTTATGTGTTATTTGTCCTCTAATCAAAATCGTTGTTAAGTCTTCAAAATTCTGTTTGGAAAGACAAACTGAATATCCAATTTGTTATTATTTTTTCTAGGTTGGTAATGAAAACCAAGTCAGTCTCAATTACGCAAGCATTAATAATTTGCGCACTATTTCCAAATTATAGTCCCAAAACTTTAACGGTTTTAGTTTCGGGACTAAGTTATATACTGTTCATATGCTATTCAAAGTCTTATACCGACATTCGAAAAGATAATAGGATTTTGGATTAACTTTTATTATGCCGAGTGGAAAATGTTTGTACGCGAGCACCTATTAATTGCCATGACTGATGTCGTTTCTCATACACGATTAGTAAGCCAGTCAAACTTGTACGTCTGCCCAGGTACGATCTCTAACAGTTTCATTTTTTACCTAATTGCAAATGAAATGTATTAATTTTTCTCTTTTTTCATGCGATCTGGCAACACTTTATCTTACGCTTCCGTAAATATATGTTTATTTGCATTAAATTACCGCAAAAAGTCTCCGCCTCTTTTTCGACTCTTTTTATGCGAACGATATAATCGAAGAACAAATAAAACTCTCCCGTCGATAAAAATCGCACATACTTAGATGCATATGAACGCGCGTATGCACGCGCATGTTTATCCGAACTCACACAAAGCGTAAAATTCTCTCCCCTTACAAAGAAGGGAGCAATCACAAGATGTAGTAGCATATTAATAACATACATAAGCACTTAGGAATACTAAAACCATTTATGTGAATGTTTATATAGCTGTGTGAGTGCTAGCGTAAACCAAATTACCTAAAAAGCAAAGAAAAAGCCAAATGACATAAATATTTAATAAACATATAATGCGAGAAAATGTGGTTTATGTGTTTGTGTTCGTACATTAATTCCTACCGTGTTTGTTTATATTAACGTCTGTGGTGGTGATATTTAACACCGTAAGAGAACCGTACTAGTAAATATGTCCACCCCTAAAATATGACTGAATGTAATAATGTTCTAAAGATTTCTTTTTTCATGTTTTCCTTTATTTGCTGTTGTTGTCGTGCGGGAACGAAATTTTGATTTGATATAAATTGCATTACTGTTGATAATTTATTAGACTTCTGTAGAAATATCCTGGTGCTCTCACTGGCATAATGTGAAAATTTACAAACTGAACGCCGCTCATTTTATAATTAATGATATGAAAACATGAAATATTTTAACGCAATAAGGAACGCATGAAAAATGTTAACAATTATATTAAAGCATATTTTCATTATGGCCGATGAAAAAAGAAAAAAATTCATTTCTTCTCTTATTTCATCCAATATGCCATACTTCAGTTCATATACAAACATGCCAATTCGTTATTTCCTGAAACAGGGAATAGGATAGCTTCGTATCTCGATACTAAACATATGGATTGATTAGAGTTTGCGGTCGCAAAGCGAACTTTTTTGCCATTAAATATAGGTGACATATACAGAGAGAATAAGAGGAAGGATTGTAAGATATAGGATAATTCGGAAACTTTCCGAACTGGCGCAGATTATGCTAGTCATTGCACGAATTCTTCAAAAATGATATAAGCCTTTGGTATAATATCAGGGAATATAAAATATATTAAGCACTTCTTTCGTTACTATTTCCAACCAATTAACATGATTACGCTAATACTTGCAAGCAATCATTACCAAGATTAAATATATAAATATCAAAACGAACACCTTAGTACTGCAAATCAAAAAAAAATTTATTCCAAATATTTGTGTAGTACCATTGAACTTTTTCCAGAAGTTTTTTTGATGTTTTGGCGCTTCACGGGATGAACTCTGATACAATAGGTACTATTTCGATAGAGACTATCTGTATATATTTCGTTAATGTAGACCTATGCGTATACTTCAAATATTTCGTATACTTAATGGGAGCCAAAATTGGTTTGAAGGATTGAACTCAACGATCTGTTTCTCCCATTTATATTTCACTTTTGGAATTAAAACTATTAGTTTCTTGAATGGGTTTAAATATGATTTGCTTCAAGATTTTCTTTAGATATTTTTATGAAGAATGAATACATTTATTTATATATATATTTATTTATATTTATATATAAGGAGGGGTCGATCATTTCATATCAAAAAGCCTCTCAAGTCTCTCTCTGTTGCAACGACAGAGAATAGTTCCAAGTTTATTTTAATTCGCTATCAAAGAGAAAAGCGCAAGACTTGATATAATGCTTATTTATTTTAAAAAGAATTTCGAATAAAACATTTGTTTAGATTTACGCAAAATGCAAAAATAGTCATAAACATCTAAAATGCATAAATATGTGATATATCTTTTCTGACTATTAACCAATACTAACTTTTATATTGAGCGATTGCGAAAGCTTGTGCTCAATTTTCGTAGATGACAGAAGCAATCACTTTGGATTGTATTAATGCTCCATTAGATATATACATTTAAATATGTATGCACATATCGATCTTGCTTCTGGTCAATAGATAGTGAAAAGCAGTTTACTTCACTTCGATCTAGTGGCTTTATTTTAAACATTTAACTTTAGTAATGATTATTTCTATGTTATATTAAGTCATTACGATTACCATTAGATAGATTGCTAAAAGACTGCGTTAGTTTTGATAATTCGATGCAGCTTATTCGAAAGTCCAAAAACACTTAGCAGTTAAATCAAAAATATAGCGACTCGAAAAAAGAAATCATTCAGAAATCGTCTTATTCCACATTGATGTACAACTTTATAGCATGAGTCAACTGCCTTTGAGAAACAGCCGTTAATTTTCTATATGGATAAAATTCGAAAACTTATAAAGCCTTATAGAAGTTTTTATTTTGTAACTGAGTCCTTAAATGGACACAACTCTTTGCCCACACGCAAAAATCATTTGAATTGAAATAAATGTAAAGCCAGATAAAGCATAGAAAACAACAGATGAATTACTATCATACTAACTTTCCACTAAAGATCGAAATGATTTTGCGCCTCTAAAATACCTTAGATGATACGTATTGGAAATATTCGATAGATGAAGACAAATTTTGTTTACTCTGTGTAATTTATTTTAATCTTTGATGCTGACTTATGTGTCTTCTGTTCTTTAATGGAAAAATTTTTTCGATACCCGTAATGGTTTGGTTAACATCCATCAAAGTTTAATTAATTTATGCAAAACTTACCACAGCGAGCACGCACCCGGAAAATAGGATGAAAATATGTAGAAAAGTAAAAACCAAACAACCAACGTAGCACGCAAAGTTTGTGTATAGAAGCAACCAACAGGCTACTCTAATGAAACGGAAGATAAATATGGTAAGAAAACACTGCCAGTAACAAGAGTCATCAGCACAAAGCAATATGCACAGTTTTGAACAACAAAAGGAAAAAACTCCAACTACAGGCTGAGATGTGCTTAAATATACACACACACACATATATATATATATATGGATATATATAGATTTTTTTTATTCATATATATTTTTTATCTATATATATCTATACATATCTATATAAGTATATAGAGGGAGTGTATGTTTATGTATATGTATGAAGCTATCAAATATTGTATACATATATATGCAAAATATTTATGTACGTTGTCCTCTAACATAATTTAATGATTGTTAATTAGAAAAATTCAGTTAGTTTACAAGAAACTCGATTTAAGGTTATCTCAAGATGGTTTCACTTCCATTTTTTCGGAGCTTGGTAAAAAGTATAAACGGTTGTTTCTTTGCCTGACATTTGCTGTGTAAGAGAAATTTAATCTGTTTATATGCATACTATATATTATAATATGAAGAAACATTTTGCGGTAGCGTAGGAAAACCGTATTAGGCCGATGAAATAATTTAAAATCATTTGTGTTAGCTAAGGGGTTACACAATTAAAGATTGGTCATTTTCCTTATATGGAATCGGAATTCCTGCATAGATGGCCCTAACGCCACATGTAAAATTTATACAAGTCTAAAGTCGTGTTCTTTATACCTTAGACATCTGGAAACAATAAGCAATTGTCATACTAATACATATTACAAGGTTTTTTTTTTGCTAGAACGTTACAAAAGAAAGTCTTTTTTGCTTCGTATCCTGTCTAGGTATCGAAGGTAGGTAGGTGATCCATTTTGAGAATCCTAAGCGAAAAAATTCTTGGGTAGATCCAGGCGTATCACCCACGTTGTCCGTGGAGATGAATCGCTTTGACTTGAAGACGATATTCTATGCTTGAGAGACTAGAAGAGTATGCTATATTCTTAGGTGTTACCGTCTGCTGAAAGAGTTATTACGAAACGCTATCGACAACAATTCGCAAATTTGAACAGTTTCCCGTTTAAAAAGCAACCAAATAACAAAAAAACAACAAAAGGCAACACAAACTCATTTTCACCTCTTGCGAAAATGGCTCGGTTGAACGTTTTCGTTCAATTACTCATGACATACGATTTTGTTAGATTCAAATTTGTGTCATTTGTACATTGTGTTTTCACTACTTAAATATATGCTCAATACCTTAATTATTGTTATTACTTTATCTTTTTTTATATTTTTTTATTGTTATTGTGTCATTTGGAACAAATTGCCAAAAAACGCGTTTTCAGAGGCTTAACGTCTTCAAATAAGTGAGTTTAATGTAATTCTGTTTTTTTTTTAAGAAGGAAGGAATTATAGCTACATAAAAAATGAGTGTATAAGTAAATATAGTTTTATTTAGTCCGTTCAAAAATGAATTGTAAACAATATTTGGTTTGCAATATATTTTTATATATCTCGCTCCTTTTATCAAATACTTCCTTTTTTGTTCGTCTCAAAATGCGGTCCTATTACCTGAGATTACCGAGTGCAGTTATTATATTCGAGTAAATAGGGGACATTCCATTTTTATTTTGTGTGTTATAAAAAATTTCTCCATAATTAAAGCATTTTCAACATATTTTAAAGCAAAATTGTATTCGTAGGCTTCTTTCTAATATTGAAAATACCACAGCGGGGAGAACTTTATGATGAGAGATGCAGGAAGATTGAGGAAATGGGGCTTGGTGAGAAAATTGGCGAGATAGTTATTTCGATTACTCGGCACTGCAGTACGGCCTCAAATTTTTTCAAAGATCCCTAAAGTATAACACAGACAGAGTGAACGGAGACTTCTTAACGCCGATATAGCTATAAAATATGTGCACAAAATTGCCAAAGCACCATAAAAAATGATCATATTGCATTCGCCGACAAATTTTTGTGAGGAAAAATTCCACAGTATTGTATTTACTGATGAGAAAAAGTTTAATTTGAGCGGATCTGATGGTCACTATAAATGGTGTGGTGGTGGCTAACGCGACACAAGCGCAACCATAGTGGGGGATCTCTTCTGGTACAGGTTGCATTTGGACCACGGGGAAACTCAAAAATATGCTTTGCACCCAGAAAAATGAATGCGGAGAAATATGTTGACTTGTAGACAAAAATAAAATTTAAAATTAAAAAAAAAAATATTTTTTAAGCTAAAGCTCAAAATAACACATTGCAAATACAAATTTTTGGCAGGGCTATATGGTCTGGTTGCATCCGTTTAATATCCGTCTCGTGCTTACCTTTCTTGTTCTTTTAAGATATTCTAAATCGTTTCTATATTTCAAGTTACTTTATTATAAGCGTAAGTATGTCATTGGATAAGCGGCCTCTAGCTTATGAGCATTTATTCAGGTTCGTGGCGTAACATATGACGAGAACATACGACCGTAAAGCGTGAACATTTTATTGCACCAAGACCTCGAAAAGAAGATTGCCCTAAAATATTTATTAGAAAAACAACACGAACCCCATTTTTGCTCGTAATTACGCCTACAAACTTCCTAGCAACAGTGGTTTGGCTCGGCATTTGTGTCCAAAAATTTCTGTCTAAGCATACATCGATATGCTTCTTATTTTATAACAATAAAAAAAGTTTTTTTGTGTTCTATAATGGTTTTAAGTAATTGTAACGGTGTTCCGTAGACGGACTGCTAACTGGACGGGAAATTAAACATTATTTGTACTTTATAATCAACTCTCATTTCAGTAATATACCTCGGTTTTGTGATTCGTTGGAAGCACTGATTTTTCTGCGCTTTATTCGATGCTTATAACTCACTGGGTGTTACTTAGGATTATTTACGCTTTAAGTTATTGCACACGTTTTTCATTATCGGCAACAACAGAATGCTTTCAGTAACATACTTTCAGTAGCATACTACTAACCATCATTTAAAATGCCGAAATATTGTCTTTCTTCGACTTTTTCGAGAAATATTAGGAATTGATATATTTTTTTTGTTTTGTTTGACGGTTTTGCAAAGTAGGCCGGTATAATGCGAATGGTAAAAAGGATTGAATTGAATTCATGCTCAATTGTGTAAGCTTTTGGACCAACACGTGACAAGGTATCGAATTTCGGCGAATTTTGACGGACTTATAGGACATATAACAAAAAGTGCGCCTTGGTTGTTTTGGGTGTTATAAATTTCTGCACAAGTTCACTATACCCTTTCCGTAAGGAATGTAGCGTATAAAAAATTTGGAGATGTAAGCATATTCTAGCTTTATAGATATATTTAAATAACTTAAAAGCCGTCAACAAAAGCCTAACTTTTTAAGTATACTTTTCCTATAGCTTTTTATATATTGTCAAAAAATTTGGACTGATCTTAGTTCTCTGAAATTATTTATGATGGCGCCTACGTATTGTACTTTTCAGTATCTGCATATACACATTACATTACTTTCGAATTTCTGTTGTAAAACAATATTTTCCAAAAAAACTTCGTGAATTTTCGCATATCGACTCTATAACGTTCATGAAGAAAAAGCAGGAAAGAATGTTTTTATATTACTACCAGCTAAGTACAGCTTTTCTTGACTGCAAGAAAAAGTGAAAATCGGTTCAATCGGTATATCAATTTGATAGGAGCTGTGCCATATCAGCGTACGGCTACGTGAAATTGTGTCTCTTTTTACGTATTGTCTCTAATATTTTTTAATTGGGCTCGCAGACTGAATTGTGAATTTGCAATAGCGTAGGCTCTGTTACAAAATTAAAGCAACTTATATATATATGTAGAAAATTATTTATAAAGTTACAGAAAGTTGTTTGTAATAGCATTTACCCCGCATGGTCGAGTAGATAAGAGCCGTTAGTACCGATGATTCAAATCTACGTGCGGGCTGACCCTACTTGGTCGTAGCTATGTAACATAGTAAGTGCTCAGCCGGTAAAGGTATAATGCGTACCGATTGGGAACATATTCACTAAGCTATGACTTCACCCTTTCTCTTTCTGACCTTACCCGCTTCTTTCTCACTATCACTATGTTACATGTATAAAAGGGGCCCTCAGGGTAATTGGTCATATTAAAAATACAAAAACCGGCCGAACCGGCAGAGGCCGAACAATCGTTAGAATCTTTAGCACCAACGCTTTTATATGAATGGGATAAAATTTACCTTCCACCTTTTAATTCACTAAAATATTTTGTTCACAAAAAATTAATCCCCCACGCCGTGATGTCCATCACAATTAATTTAGAGTTAACACTCCCAGCTTGGCGCATTTCATTCTCCAAGTCATTTTATGTGATACCTATAACGATTGGTGTTGCGATGAAGAAAGTAATCGACTACGCTGTGACGTTCGCGGAATTAACACACTTACGTTGTTGCATTCTAATCTCCAAGTCCGTTTATTTGATACCCATATCGATGGCATTGTTAAGAAACAATTCATCCGCCACGTCACTGTGTTCACCATATTTATTTTAATATAGAATTAACGCATTTTTGGGCAGATAGATATCTTATAGATATCTTCATTTGAGGAATGCACAAAATAGTTTTAAACATTCTATCTTGTTTACTTTAAGATTAATAAGCATAAAACATTAAAAGAATGAAGCAAAGAAAGCGGTAATCATTTGTAAGTTCGTGTTGCCACAGCTTATTTTTGCATTTTTGCACTTAAACAGTAGAGTCTTCGGTACAGTAAACGTAGAAAATTTCAGCCTTGTACTTTTTATAACTTCTAAGCATTGGAATAAGCGAGAACCAACAAATATTTGATTATGAAAACCGTGTTGCGTACAGTTTACGCTTTGCTGCGAACGTATGCTCTGACCAAATTGGCCCATTGTCAATACCCACCTGTGTGCAGAAGCTTCCAATGCTTTTACCAGATTTGCAGTCGATATTTCCTATTTGCGGTCAGGAGAGTGTCAACAACATACATCACAAAATCACACACAAACATGGCTTTATCAATTCAAAATTTCAAGCTGATCAAGAATATATATGTGCTTTATAACTTCTGCCTAGCTTCCTTTTGAGTGCTGCACACATTCTGACAAAATCCTTCGATGCGGTTTAAAAAAACAACATTTTAAATCTTCCTTTAAACTTCCGTCTTCGAAAATTACAATTAAACTCGCTGGCTGTGAAAATTTGTTTTCCTTATAAACCATCAAAACAATGAACGAATACCATTTTTCGTCCTGCTGTTTTTGTTAATGTTACATGTGTTTTACAAGCTGAATTTTATACAAAAAATATTTGTTTGACATTTATATATACTATGCTCCTGTGGGTGTGCCTCTTTGGTAGATGTGATGATTTTTTCTCTTTCTCTTTCTCTTTTCTTTTCTCTCTATTTATACATGAATTTTGTTCTTTTTACTTTTTCCTTATTTTTCTTTTAACAGCTATTAATAATAATAATTTTATTTATTTATTTCTAAGAGTCAATTAAATTGCACAAAGGCGAACTTTAATGTATATAAATACTGCGAAAAATCTGAATCAAATAATTTCAAAAATTGCAATCACCCCATGGTATGCGCCCAACACGACCGCTTTTGACAATTTGACATATTATCAATTAAAGATGACCTAAGAAAGATTTGGCTGTAAAGGATCTAGAATGGCTTAGAAATAATGCCTTCGCTGGGAAGGAAATTACAACACCGGATTACGCAGCAAGTGCGAAATTAACGCTTTTTGCTTTATTTAAAGTCATGTTGACGTCTAGTAGATCATAATAAAAAATAACACTGAATAATTAGTTTGAGAGTTTGCCTTAGAATGATAAATAGTTAATAAATAAACAATTTTTTTTGTTTGATTGCATGCAAACAATAATAACTATTATTAGAATTCATTGCGTTAATAAGTATGCATGTGAATTTTGAGAGAAAACACGTTCAAACTTTACGCAGAAGCGCAAGTACATATATGTCCATATAGAGTTGTTCTCATTACAATCACCAGCAAGAAAATTCAACTAAAGTTGATAGCAACTGCCACTAAGTGCATGTTTTTTCGCTTTTCTCTTTCTTTCCTAGATAACTGATGACATTATCTTATTATCAAGATTTGCGCGCGTTGTAAGATCAATAAAGAATAACATAAAAAACCAAGAACTATTCTTTTATTTTGGCTGAAGCGAACCGACCATATCTGTTTTGGTTATTTTAAGTTTTTTTGGTTTTTTTTTGGATAAGTTAATGAAGATAAAAGTGAAAGAAATGAAAGAAAAGTTATATTCGGTTTGGGACAAATTTTTTGACAGACATTATTTACTTTTAGCAACTAATTTTTGCGCGCTTTGAAGTTAAACTAATATAGAGAATTTTATAAATACAACATATTATGTGAGTGTAAGCAAAATATTCTTTAAATATAACAACTTGTACTGCATTTCTCCTATGTATATCTAACCTGTACCTCACTTTGTGTAAGCTATTGTTATACGTATTATATAACATATCCAAAATGTAGCTTGAACGTGTTCGTTTTGTATAGTCTTCCATAATCACGAGACAAGATAACGTATTTGCACGATATTACATGACCTATATTGCGAACCAAACTTCTGTAAAAATCTTTTCGGATTTTGACTTCTTGTCGACAAAATAATTGAGTCAAGTTGTTCAATTTTCCACTTTAAATAAAAATGAAAGGGTTTAAAGTGGAAGTGAAATCATAGATAAAGCGTTATTATAGTGGGCGGACAGACCGATTCAGTTATTCGAATGTGCAACTTTACATCAATGAAAAGAAGATTCAAAGGACAAGTTCAACGTTCTAGTTTGTGTTAACATTTACCAGACATAGAGACATGCATAAATATACTTGATTAACTTAACACGCCTCTGGTATTAGGTATAACAGAAGTATAAACTGCTTTACGATTATGATATTATGAAGATGGTAATTAAAATAATCTTAATGCAGGAATAGAATGACCAAATACTCAGACGTAGCAGTGCGCAGGCTATCATCGCATAAGATGACATTTTTTTGTTTTTATAAAAATATCTTCAGGTTATAGTGATATACAGTGAAATATGTGAGTAGGCCTTTTGATAAGTTATCACAAATTTCGGTATAGTTTTACAATTTGAATTAAAACGATACCATCCATGTTATTCAGAGAAAGATAGTAATTAACTTTTGCTTAGTTTTTCACACAATTTTGTGGAATTCGATCTTGAACTGAGCTTTCGTTTAAACTTAATTACGAACTCGTGTAGAAAATGTTGTTTAGAGTGCTAGGGTGGGGTGGGGGTTAAGGTAAGAAATCAAATTTGTGCGTCGTTAAATACAAGTGTGTCTAATGTAATATAATGAATGCAAACTCATTTTGAATGCAAAAGTATTTTCCGAACATCAATTGTCTCTTACTATGAGAGACCGGATATTCTATCGCTTAGAATTTGAAGAAAATAGGTTTGTGGCAGATACCTCTATGACTGAGCAACAAATTATAGGAAAACCAGTTATTCATTAAAAGTTTTGCATCTATGCCCAATTATGCAAAAAAAACACATAACTTTTTAGCAAAAGTTCAATTTTGTTTGAGCATTTAATTAACCACCATTGAAATTATGTATAGTCGTCGTAGATATCGGCGAAAGTTGGTCTTGAGTTAATCGACTTTATCATTGACTTGCTAATAAGATCGAACAGTACCTTTGACTAACGAAATTGTTTTCGCGCGCGATAGATACTTTCTATGAGTTTTTCCAACTTGGCACAAATTTTAGCGTACACCTGAATTATCGTTGTCGGTATTTTTAAGACTAATGCGAAAAATAGCTACGAATGATATTAGTTTCATTTTGTACGGAGTAATGGATAGGTACAATAACGAACTTGCGCAGCGATAATTATGAGTTGCTCAACCCAACACAATAGATAACATGATACATGCACGTAGTAACATATATTATTGCGTACCGCTGTATATTTAAAAAACATTTTTTTTTTCTTATTGACTTCGTGGGTGCTTTGAAACTTCTAGAATGTGGACGAAAAAAATTATTAACTACAAGGAATTGTTTCTTTTGAAATTTTGAGCCCTTTGATAAGCATTCGAAAGGGCTTCATGTGTCACTTGAATACCGGCTGGCATTCATACAGCCTAATGTCTTATTTGTTGTTTTCTAACTTCTCTTATACTTCTCTATACAGATATCTTCAAAAAGTATTTATCTTTACTCGAATACATTTCCAAACATACATAGGTTGGATATTTTGATATCCGTTCCGATTAAACAATAAACAGACATAGGGTAATGAAGCTTCATTAAGACCACGGTCATATGGATGTGAGACTATATATATATATATAGAATATATATAGTGCTACATATATACGTATATATATATATATATTTATATTCTATATATTCTATATAAGTAGCATTATACATTTTCTTACCATTTTCTCTTCTTCTCTTGACAGGTGCAGCAAAACAGGCATAAAAAAGCATTCGACCAAAGAAGATTAGGAAGAACATTTGTTGCATATGTTGCATATATATGTATATAATATATATTTAAACCGTCGGAATTTTGATTTATTCTAATAAAATGCAAGAACTTCAACAATTTTCTTTTTTACGTCTAAATTGTTAACAATTTCTTTAATATAACTTTTTAAAGAGCATCACATGACGTATTTTCAAAAACTTAATTTGAACATTAATATTAACAAATGCTGGACTTTATTCTAACGCGACGTGTGATTTTCTTTTTCTAGGTGCAGATGTACACTAGCTTTTTTAATATATCTTCTAAAGTAACTTTTTTTTAATTAAATATATACTCAATAACCTTTTCGAATAATTTTACTTTAGTACCTTTCCTCCTGTCCAAAGAAAAAAGTCGTTCGTCCTGGTTAGTTTTTAGTTTACCTACTCTATTTTAAATATTTCAGTATTCAGTTATATTAGATGCTGGACCCATTTTCGCGTATCTTCAGCATTTCGCAATCGCGCGCCAGCCAAGCCATGCTGTAAAAAGCTTAGGATATAAGCTTCTGAAAGTACAGATGATTCTCAGCAGCAGACATACCCAACAATACTAAGCGAAAAGTTGTTATTTTATGTAGAGAAAGGTGAAAATCGTCGAATTTGACCGTTAGGTACACTGATATTTCTCACTACTTGAATATTTTCACCAATAGATGTCGCTGGTTAAAATACATGCAAGCACCTATTAATATCAAATAAGTGAAAACGTTATAGTGGGGAATAGTGCAATTTAAATGCCTTACACCACTTCGCTTGACACAGTTACTCATAACTTGTCGAAAAAGCGGTGCACTCCGAATTATAAGTTTCGTCCTTAGGCCAAACCACGTCGGTGTACCAATTTCATCAAAATATTTGAAAAAATTACGGCATGTAGGTTGAACACAAGAACACTAGATGGAACGATAAGTTCAGAGTCGCTTTCTGAATCGAATGGTGTAATAAGATGCGAATCTATATCAAAATCTTTTTGGATGTTGTATACATTCATAAAAACTTGACATACCCTTGCAGCAAAAGTGGTGTAGGGTATAAAAATTTATTCACTATTTAATACTTTCTCTCTCAAACAGGGAATTCGCATTCTTGACGAAGTGATAAGATTTTAATATTCCAGCACTTGTACGTTTGTTCATTTTATTACCCCGGAAAGCTATAAATGTTATTAGCTTTCCTTCGATGTGCATAACGGAAAATAATCTGTTGCATTTATGCAATTATTACTCATTCTTTTTTATTGCTTAGTTTGGCAATGTGAACATGTTGTTAACGTAGAGCAAAGGAAACAAAAACTTTTAACAAACAGTGCCTTTGTCAATGTAACTGTGGCGACACATTGCTTGTATACCTTGTACGTATTCATACATAATTCATTGATGTTTATTGCTGATTAGGTAACAAGTGATATGCAACACACAATGTTATATACACGACTAGTCATCTGTGCAACAGAAACAAAAATAATAGTACTGCTGTGCTTTTGGCATAGGCACTAATCTGTTAAACAGGATTTCTTTTTTTTTTGTTTGCGATATGAGAAATTTACAAAGAATGTGATAATTATTTTTTTAAATGTTTTTTTGTTTTGTTGGTGTCTTGTCTATATGCTTAAAGATGCTTAAAAGATAAGATTGTGGGTTAAAGGAAAACCGGGTTTTTTTTCTCTTTATAACAACTAAGTAAGAGTACGTTTAATTTGTCATTATCGTGGCATAATAGTGTAGGTCCATCCACGTCTAAGCTATTAAAAAAATCTTTTTTACGTTAAAGCGAATACTAGTTAATATAGAATTAGATAATTAGTAAGCAAGTTTATTTCATCTTAGGGCGAATCTCGCATATTGATTACTACACCCGTTTTTCGTTGTCCGTACTTTTCTTTAAGCAGCAGTCCTGGTACTTTTCTTTGCACTCCATTCTATTTTTTTAACTTGTGAAATTTGCATAAGCTAGAAGGCAAGTAGAGGAAATGAGAAAAACGCCATATACCTCTAAAACAGAACAAGTAAGAAAATTATGTTCAGTTGTGGGAATCTTCGATAACCAACAATGTCACTTAAAAAAAAATTCGAAGAAAATGAAATTTCACTACTCCATAATATTGTGTGGGTGATTATTCGTTCTCAAACAGTTGTTGATAGAATATATAAATTTTTATTGTTGCAGCGCATGAATAACGCGGAAAAAACCAATTGTTTTGCTGTTGAAAAGCAAGGTCCTTTCTTTACCTTTATTTTTACGATTCGAAGAAGAATATATATAATGTATATATTTTATAGGGTCTTCGAATTTTTCTTGCAGGTGTGGCAAACCCATCCTTCGGTGATAGGTATAAAAAATTACTTAAGAGAAAAAACGTACGCGTTTATTTAAAAAGGCGATCCCTGAAAATTAAGACATAAATTTCTCTACATTCTTTTTGTATAAAAAGTTTATTGAAGCGTCATGTCCGGCTTGGTAGTCACTGCTGTTGACAACGTGTGGTAACGTTTGTCTTTTCTGCTCATTTCTTACTCCAACCTCTGATCGCGCTTTGATTTCTTCTATGGGAATTAGCCATAAATAGATGTTACTGTAAACGTCAGCCAAACAATGCAAACTGAGTATTTCATTTAGTATAACATTTCCATATTAGACAAAAATTTACTGGGTAAAAGCATACTATTCAGGGACTTCGAGGACTTCAAACATATTTTCTAGAGAGTATTGCTTAGTAACATCCAGATTGAAAAACCGAAGAAAATGAATTCAGTCCTAATTTATGCTTTTATTTATAACGGACAGTATTGGATATTGTGAACTTTTATTCAGCACATCAATTCTGAAATATTCTGAAATCTCATTTTAAGAGTAACGGTTTAGCAGAATCATATTCGTGTTTGTGCCGCTCAGAAAAATGCATTAGAGATTAGAGATTGTTATTCAGTGTTAAATTCAGAAGTTGTTACGCTATATTTTTCTATTCACTGCGTCCGTCCCGTCAAAATCTGGCAAGTCTGGGAACAATGCTCCAATCCGTAACACGCTAGTCCCATAAAGCCTAGCGTCAACCCTCGGATGGCCTCTCTGTTTGAGTAGATAGTCATAAGTTCCGTTATGATGACTACACCTACGAAGCTGAAGAGTGACTTGTCAACTAGGGCCCAAGCACAATGGAAAGTTCAAGAGCAAAGGTGAAAAGAAAAGCAGCAGCCGACATCAACGAAGAGAACCGCTTCAAATCGAATAGCAAAGTACAAAGGTCGCCAGTAGGCGTACAAGCGTAGCCTCAGCTGGAGCAAATGCTCCCCGAGTAATCTAGTATCAGGATGAAGAAGAATTCGAAAGCTACATTCATGTATTGGTGGAAATGCTAGTAGATAAGGCGGAAAACGACGTCACCTTAATCAACCAGGGCGTAGGGAAAAGAGCACAGGTAGCCAAGGTAGGTAAGAAGAGACGAAAAAGCAAGAAGCACAGGGTCAAGCTGTGCGCGATTATCATAGCGTCAAGCGGTCAACATTTCTACTCGAGCTTATTGCAAAAGGTGAAATGGGACACCGGTCTAAAAAGATTTCGCTGAAAGCGTCATCAAAATACGAGGAATTCATAAACAGCCCTTCCTATTTTAGCTGAAGGAGAAGTGCGCCATACGGAGGGCATTCGAGGAGCACGGGGTGGGCTTCTCGGAGAAAAAATCTCAGTTCGCACGTTCAGGCAAAAAAGAATTGCGCAGATCAGAGGCCTAGGCCTGGACGTCACGGGCATGGACGAAGTTAAGAAAACAATAAGGGCATTTGAAGGATGATTGGAGACCGCCGAACAGTTGGTCCTACGCACAGCACCCGGAGGAACCGCAACGGCTAGTCTTGCAACTGAAACTGCAAATGTGTTGCTCGAGACTGGGAAGATGAAGATCGGTTGGATAGTTTGCGCATACGCGGTAAGACTAGTCCCATTAGTTGCCTCTGATGCCTGGAATTTGGGCTCTTTGCAAAAGAATGCAAGAATGTTAAGGACCGCTCCAAAGCTTTCCCAGGTGCAGCGAGGGAGGTCATATTTCGAAGGACTGCACAGTGGGGGGTATCATCAGTTTGGATAGCCTTTATAATTTTTATATCTCGTTGATTCCCATTGCTTATTTGCTTTCAGTTCGTTTGAGAGAAGGGGTTGCGTCTAACTTGGATTGTCGGGATACTGCGTTCTTTTCCAGTTAGAGGTTATGATCGATGTCTTTGATCGCTTCATTGAATCAATGTGAATCAAGATCAGTTGAATTCGCCAAGATCACGTGGCGGTCACCAGTGTTAAACTCTCTATCAAGCGAGTAACATAGGGATATGAGCTTGTGTTAACTGTTTAGGGTTTTCAATTATCGCAGTGGCGTTCAGACCCTTTAGCCAGTGCTCCATGAAAAATTAAAGAAGTGATTTTGATTGAAAATGATAATTTCATCTGTTTCATTAAACGATAAAGACGTGCTTGTATTCTAAAATGATTATTTTATAAACTATATATGTTTCATATATAAAGGCAGAGAACGATGGTCATAACGAATTGTTTATCCATGTCAGCACCGGATAATAGTATCATGTTCACTTACATAAAATACGCTGGACATGCATTAACAATATTGTTTGTCTCTGTTCACAGACTACTCTAACATGTGAACAAAAAAAGAAAAATAATAGCATGAATGGGCAAACGGTGATTCCATGACCACTATAAGCACATGCGCATACATGCAAAATCAACGGCGAAAAGCCGACTTAACGCAAGAATATAAAAAAATGTGCAACTTCAAATGTCGAATGGAGCGCCAAGATCAATCACGCAGGAGGCCAGTGTTTATTGGAGGCGTTTACCGCACTGTCAGTCACAATCCTTAATGATAGCTGCAATGACATTGTTAGAGAACCGGGAACAGGATCAAAAATTGATATCATCTTTTTTAGTGATACGATAACAACAAGCTGGGGCGGGAGAGTGCATAGCGAGTGACAATCAGACAATAGATCTGGGCGTCAAAGTCAAAGACATACAGTTTAAAGTGACCCAACCGAAAAGAAGAGAAGCATCTGTCGGCGCAAACAGCTTCAACGTGATTGTAGATGGTATGAAACGGGAAAAGGAATAGCAGGTCAACTCCAGAAAGGTACGAACAACCTCCTCACAGGAGCATGTGATGCGTTAACGTCGAGAATCCGTGTTGCTAGTGAAGCAGCGAGATAGAGGCACACAGAAAGAACTGCCTAAAGGCCAATGATCCAGAGGGAAAGAGAGTCTCGGTACTCTCGTGGCCCTTTGTAGGAATCTTCATAACGATGCTAACAAAGCTTTAAAACGAAGCAAGGAAGAAAGCTTCGACCGCATGTGTCAATAGGCGCATATTAACGCATGGAGAAGGTAATGCTGAAGATAATGAAAGGAGACAGATTACCCTAAGGTTACTTGTCCCATCATACTCCGAGAAATTGTGCCAGCACTTTTTTCGTAGAGATCACCTGCCGTAGATTTCCAGAAAAGAGAAGAGGAGCCAACTCCAGTAACCATCGTGAAAGAATGTTGAAAGCCAGTAAAAAGGTAGCGGGCAGAAAGGCTCCTGGACAAGAATACCGCATGTAAAAGCAGTGCATACCGAATGTAAAAGCAGTGCTTCGAAAGGGGCCGAAGATTTTCGTCTCAGATGTTTCAACAATGTCTAGAAAGGAGGACTTTTCGCGATAAATAGAAAATGGAAAAATTGGTCCTCATCACGATAGTAGGCCACCGATTTATGCCAAATTATTAATATGAATGAATTTGCATCAAGAAGTATTGCAAGTTATGCTGCTTTAGTTTATAAAGATTCAGCTTCCGTAGGAACTTTCCGTATTCATCTTGATTTAGAATGCTGAAATATTGCTACTAAACGAATTTCGTCACGAAATTCTGAAAATTACTTTATTTTTGGAGAGCGGTCCGGTGAACGCAACAATACCCGAATATGAATAGGCATCGAAGGGAAAAGTCGATGGATAAGATAACCATCATTTCAATCGATCGATATAATAAAAGGTAGGACTATCTTAAGTTCTTTTGGCTGCTACATTGCTTCGCACAAATTTAATATCACAAGTGGTGTAGGATATAAAAAATCGAGAAAATTGCAGACAGGTGATGTTATACCTCCCTTCTTCTCATTGTCTTAATTAATAGGAGACAATTTTGTAAAAGAGAGGTTAAATAATGTAATAGCGATTTTTAATATCAAAGGTAAATTTGCAGGGCAGTCTTTGTTACCGTACAAATAGTTTTCAAACGGAAATGTGAACTCTACCATGTTCGTGCAAAATTTGAGAATTTACGGTACGTGAGCATGTGGATGGAGAATCCGGCGTATTAATCATGTTACTTTTATTTCTGTTCAAATTCGAAAACAGCTTTAAAAATTACAATGGAACTCCTCCAGAAAAGCAGCGGAGTCTCAAATATGGAGTCTGGTTTTGGAAGTTGAACAAAAATTATAGATTTTATTTTATGGTCTTAAGGTTTTTTTTGTTTGGTCGAAATAACAATTTTCAGAGCAATTACGTCAAATTTTAGAACGAATGTTTTTGAGGTATATATATTTTCATATCTTTTTTTTTTAAATTCTTTTAACCATTTCGCTATTGCGAGGATAGTTGAAGACGAATCATATTTATTGTACATTAATGATCGGAATGTCATGAAGTTTTGACACATTTGAAGGTTGGCACTATATAAAACCAATATGGATTCGTCAATAGTGACGACAACTGTATATTATCCTACAAGCTTATTGTGTGATGATTGTCAAGTTTTAGGATATCAATTATAGACACACGAACGCATGGAATTGTTAATAAGATTTAAAATTTCGAGCTGACTTTAGACATAATAAAAAATAAAATAAAATAAAAAAACCTGCTGTTTATTTCAAAATTGATTAAAGTCAATATTATGCTGATTATTGTTGTCGTCTTTTTGTCATTATGAGAGATGAATATGCGCTAAAATTATAATTTTTAATACGAGAAAACCAACATAAATTAAGAATCTGCCGTGAAAAATAAAGTCTACAGCCTAAAGCTTGGTTTCGAAATAAGATCAACAAACTGAAGAGAAAAAGAAACCTTCACGAACGAAATAAAAATACAACGAACTAAGTAAGTGATGAAGGCCTAAAGAGCATTAAAATCAAGAACAGTCACGATTTTAGTTAACGCAATGGTGTGTAGTATTAATGCTAAGCATCGCGAAATGGTTAAACCAATATTTAGTAGGTCTTGCATCGCGGTAATCACAGCTTGTTATAAACGGTGTAATTAGGTGTCCATTAAAAGGGTGGTCCACACATGTCTACACCTGATCGTTGTCATGATATGTAGACAAACTGCTACAACGATATAACTATACAGCAATTGAATAAAATTATCTTTAGTGAAACTTCTTCCTTTAAACGTTTGTTTCTTTTTTCTCCTTTTTGCTCGTTCTTTTTTTTCGTAAACATCGACAACCATGATAGCAACACGCCCCACTCCACGCCTCATAAATAACTAGATTTATAGGAAGAAAGAGAGTTAACGTGAAAAATTATACCTAAACACATCGACATTTGTATTTACTACCAACGGTAAGATTTTTAAAGCGAAACTGCGTCCCTGACTGGGTAAACTATAATAATAATAAAACAAAAGAAGTCTCGAAACATGATCAAAATTTTTCTGTGTTTAAACAAATACAACAACAATTCATAATTATGCAGTTTAATAAAATGTTTATTATTGTTATCGTTATTGTTGTTATTGTCGTCGTTGCCCGGTCTGTTGGCTTTGTTTTATGTAGAGGCGGACAGTTTGTGTGCAGTTTATTCACTTGCCTTAATTCTATCAATCGCCACACAAACATGACCACCACCATTTCATGAATTCTCTGCACACACAGACTCCAGGCTTTCACGTCCCATCCTTTCTCTTCATCTTTCTCTCTCAGTTTTAGATTTGTGCGTTGTTGGTCTGTGTCTTCTTGTGTAGAAATTTCACGCCCGGCAGCTATTTTGCGATGTTAAATTGATTTTATGATTTTTATCGTTGTTTTAAGTCAAATTTTGTGTTATTCTCTGTAAAATATCAACGCATTTAACTTAAAAACGTCTCCTTAACCATAACCAGTGTAAAGTTTCTTTGCGCATCCTCACGTTGTAGTAATGCTTGCGGCTATAATATATATTTTGTTCTCCTATTTTTATTGTTGTTGTTTATATGTATTTGTTTTGTTAAATGTTTGTTTGAATATTGTAAACTATCATTTACGATGGGAGAGGCTAATAATTAAAATGCAATTCATTTTTTTTCTTATTTATTTTTTTATTTATGTATTTATTTTTAATAATATCATAGCAAAAGAAATCATAGCAACGAAATGCCTTTTATTCATTTTAAATTGTCACTAAAATTTCTTATTATTATCCAAGCTTTGAAATAATACACATTAGAGCCCGTACTTTTTCTTATAAATTAAAGTTGCTCTTATGTTTTGTTTATCTTTTGGGCGAATGTGTGATATCCACATTTCTTTCTCCTGAATGCAAACAAACAAAACTTTGGAGTGCATAAAAGCGTACCAGTAGTTTCGAGAATTCCAACCGTGAGTATGCCGATCGCATAGAAAAGGCCGAAGCATGTGCGAAATTGATGGAAATTTGCGAAGCTAGACCAGAACTAAGACTGATGCGTATTTCTTGATGTCACAGAAGAAAAGCGTCGCTCTTCGATGATGGATATAAATGTATATTGGATAGTTTAAAAACCATTCTATTATCTTCCATGACGTGTTAGGTACAGTTGCAAAAGTGTTGTAAAACAACATATCAGTGACAGTGACCCAGGTCAGGTATTACTAAGCATCATTTGGCTTTTTAGTCTACCGTAAACACGTCCAGTTACGAAAACTTTTGACTAAGAGATATACCTTTAATAGGAATAAAATTTTTACTTTTTGTAAAATTGAGTACTCAGCGATCATTCAAAGCAAAAAATCTGTAGGTTACGAGAAAAGCTAAACATAGAATGTCCTTTCATCTATTGTCACATTATTTAGGCCAAAAACTGCTGTCATATAACAGCACCAGTAAACTACCTACAAGGAACTTATTTGAATGGGTTTTTGTCCACTAATTGCTACCGAAATGTAACGAATTTGAGTGATTTCTAAAGCGGTTCAAATCAGCTAGCGACGAATTATTAAAATTTGTCGACAGAAAGTTTGCCGTATAGCAATATGACAACAGTAGATAACGTTTGTCCTTAAGGGATCATCAAAAATCAAGAGAACTAAGTTGAATTTTTATCGCACCCTCTGTACAGCTTGTATCTTCGCACCACAATATATGTATTACTTTTCTAGTCTCCAAGGCCAGCTTATGTGACAAGTGCTTCTGTGGTGTATATAATATTAGCGATGTTATCCAGATCCGGGGGTGTGGATGATTGCAAAACGTTCAGTTCTCTAGTCTAATGATCCTTTTTTCCTTTATCTATGTGATTGCATGGATCAACTGTCACCGCCCAGGCGTTACAAAACATTTTGGCCACGAGGTTCCCTTTTCTGATATCGTCCTGATATAATGATTTTATAGGTAAGGGATTACATTTCTTTCTTTTTCTCTTAAGCTTTTGCGTACTTACGAAAGGGATTCGTTAAGTTTTTAAACAATTTATTTACAAATTATTTTTAAATTTACTTAATAGTCTTACGAAATTATCGTAAATGTTGGTTTGTTCGATGTAATGTGATATTTTGTTTATTAATTTTAACAAGATGCCCAAAGGATGGTCGGGAAAAGCAAACCAATAATATTATGGCACAAAGTATTGGAGCCTTTTTAATTTCTTCTTTTAAGTCAAACTATTCCAAGGTACATTGGCAGCTTACGGTTTGAATAAGCAGGAAAAAGTCTAGAACTGTACGGATAATGCACAAAAAATGCTTTCTTATCTGTATGCTCTCGCAACAGTTTTGTTAGATTGCTTGAAGGAATGCTTTTTTGGGCAAAAAATGCATATTTTGTGATGGAAGAAATCGAGAACAATTCCGTTTCCGTACATAAGTAAATTCACGGTTAAGTTGAATTACCATTTTTCTGTAGGCTTAAATAAACATTTCGATTTTATAATATTATTTTTTTAGTTGTGGTTATTTATATGTTCCCAAATAGTAGTAGTGTGACGCTTTAGGAAGCAGAAGTTATAAATTGTGTCGTTTTTACATATTTTTTATGCCATAAACAGTTTGATTTGTGTGCGGATTTCCGAAGAATCGTGAATATTCGTGAATAGTGAATAAGTTGCGTTTGAATGCTTTTGTTTAAATTATTTTAACCGAAATTCTGTTTGTTTTGTTTGCCAGTTTTGTAATTCTTAATTTAATGCCTGACAAGTAAAAGTAATATAAGTCTCGGAACGAACCTAGGATCCTGGTCACACTAGCGAATATGTATTTGTGGTCATGCATTTGTTTGTCGCCTATTATCGTAAATACGGAAGGTGGAATTCATGTGGTTTGGAAGCTGGAATCTTGTTTGTATATTTTGATTAATCAGGTCTATCGATGTGTTTCGGAATACTTAAAATTGGGAAACTTAAAATCGCGAAAAAGAAATCAAAAAGCTTATTGCGTATGTACAAATAATACACAATTAACATTCTTCAGAACGGTACACTAATATGAACTAGTAATATGTTGTCAATAAACAAAAAACTGTCTTAGTATATAAGGCGCGGAATTCAACTTTCGAATCAAACATAATTCCTTTAGTTGTTTTACGGTTAACTTTAGTCTAAAAATAGAGGAATAAAGATTTCTGGTTCTTTTCTCGTTTAGTGCCATTTAGCGGTACGCCATTGCAGTAGCTAGCTTAAAATGTTTCCTTTAAAATGTTTGCAACCATAACAACTAATTAAATTATTATTTTATAAAAAGTGTTGACTTTTTGTTCTTCTTGTACTTTGTATTTTCCTTAAAAAGAGAATATCGTTGACGCAAACAAATTTTTTTGCCGATTTTCAAACACTAACGACTTTATTTGAATCCCAACATGACGGAGTCAAGTTATCAGTTTACCAAAATCTATGCGTTCGTTTGTTTTGTTGCTGGCCCCAATAGTGATGGCCAGCGATCGTCTTTAATTGGAGAAACTACAGAAATTAAATAAAAAAGAACTGCAACCGCGTTTAAGATTACAATCAATACGGCAGCTGTGACATGACAATTACGCGGAGTTCATGTACTATTAAAAAAAAAAAGAAAAGAAAATGCAGAGAAGAAAAGAATATCCAAAAAATACCTTAGAAGGCTCGCACAGAACATTTTCATTAACAAGGAAAGATAGCAAAGCAAAGTTAAAAGTGATATAAATAACGTAAGATAAAAAGAAAAGGAAAAATTTTTTATATAAAACATTTTTTATAAATTTTTGACCGCTATATTCTTCAACTCTTCAACGACTTAAGAAGGAACATCACCGTAACAATATATGCTGGCGATTATGTAATTCCAAAGAGTCAAGCTGTCAAATATACTTGGAGATTAATTATGTCTTTGGTAGCTGAATTTAAAATTTTTTTACATGGTGAAAACTGTTTCTTTTTGGCATTTGATTTTGTTTGAAAATTGAGGTATAAAGCGAAAAACAATACCGAGAAAATGTACAATTCTGCAGCAAA
Organism: Glossina morsitans morsitans; assembly: GCA_001077435.1. Taxonomy (NCBI): domain Eukaryota; kingdom Metazoa; phylum Arthropoda; class Insecta; order Diptera; family Glossinidae; genus Glossina; species Glossina morsitans. The sequence goes on along the minus strand of CCAG010003652.1, from coordinate 50,567 downwards.
ACTCACGGTGAACATCACAATTTTAATTTTGCACCAAATCTTTTTGAAATACTCTCTGTTTCTTATTCATTCAACGGTCGCCTCGACGAAGCCACGCTAATATACTTTTGCTTGGAACTGCTTTCAAATGAACACAAACACTTTCAGAAGACATCTGTTAGTGTATTAAAGAAACTAGAAACCGATAAGTACAAGACACTAGGTTGCAACTTTTCTTAGAAGAACTTAAAGATTCAAATTTCTTGTAGCTAATAGCTTTTCCCCCATATTCTAGAAGATTTAAAGCATTTACTAAGCCAGTAAAAACAAAGTTCATGGTCTGAAAAATTTGTCGTGGTGCTCCCTCTCAAGTCAAAGTTCAAAGCTTTTTATTATCGTTACCACAATTTGCCGGGAGCTAATCAGCGACGTTAAACTTACAAGTGATCTGTTTGCTTTCAGTTATAGCGCTCGAAGACAAGAAGTTCGTTTATAGGAACCGTAAATTGATCTCAAAATAATTTTTTAAAGCGCAGCGTTTTCCGCTCTGTAATTTTTTTTTTATTTTTCTTTATGTACATATCACTTTCTATTCCTCTTATACATCTAGCAGAAAGGTATAGAAGTAACGAAGAAAATCTACACCCTTTACTAGTACATATTAGCAATCGTCACAGCGTTTTCGGAAGAATGCTTAGTTTTCCTCTGTTTCTTTTGCGGCCATCTTGTGACATTTCTTCTCATTTCTTTTCGACTTTTAACCAGACAAATCGTCCAGCAGTAAACGCTTCGCTATTATATTTTTTGTCGATAGCTTCGTAGAAACCAAAGGCTTATAAGAAAGCTAATTGTACGTGGATGAATTGTTTATTTGATAGTTTGAGTATGTTGGTGAAGTCATTACACAGCACGTTTTTTGATAAAAACGGTGCCAGTTGGAAAGATTTTACGGAAAATAAGAAGAATGTTATAACTATATCATTTCAACGCGATCGGTAGTTTTGAACGTAGTGTGAAAAATCCCTGCCTAATTGATAAAATTGTTGAACAGATATTTTGTGTAAAATGTTGTAGTTGGAGTGAAAATTCTTGTGCAAAAACCAAGGGGAAAAATTGTAACACAATTTTATAACGTTTCGTTATACACACAGTAAAACTCAAAAGTACCGTGATCTTTAAGAAGAGTTGCTAAATTAATTCGAGTTATTTTCAATTTATCTCTTAATTAATAAGTATATCTGAATGTGGTAATATAAAGTATTGTTACGAAAAGGACACATTTGATGATTTGAGTTTTCATAAAAGTTAGTCGATTTTCTAAGAAACAAACTTCTAAAGAAAGGGGAAATCCAAGTACACATTCAAGGAGTGAAGCAAAAATTTACCAAAAAACGGATTGCAGTTTTTGTGATGAATGGTAATTTGCGGGCGAAAGGGCACATTACCATTCGGCGGAACCGCACATTACCACCAAGCGGAAGGAAAAGTGAATAAAAGTCGAATCAAGAGAGTTGAATTGCAATAGTCAAACGGTCGAGACAAAAAAGGGCATTACAGCGTAAATATAAGTTCCTGTAAATAATTTGTAAATAGAACTTTTAAAAATTGTAAATTACATCTATACTATCCTAAAAATCAGCGGTGCGAAGTTAATTTCAAGAGGAGTTGTATAAGTAATATTAGATTACGACAAACGGTTTACGTTACAGTGTATTTATTTGCACCTTACCGATAGCGAAAACTGCGTCTACACTTGACAACCGACATATTCATTCACTAAACTATTTCTCTTCTCTTATTTTGCTTAGACACAACACATTTGTCATAATATAAGTATACTAATACTTCAACATTATTAGCATACAATGTTCATTGCGTTTCGCTGACAGTTGACAACTAAAAAATGAAAAGTTTTTTCTGATGTAGACTGAATGGACCGACACACTCTAACAATAAATGAAAATGATGAAAATTCACTATAAAAGTGTCGAAAATTTGTATGTTGTTGTTATGTAGATTCGAATGTCACAAAAAAGTTGTGCTCATCCCGTTAGGTTAGCACAAGATAACGCTAATGCATTTGAGAATATGATTTACAGCTGCGGCTTATCACCTTTGCATAAAGATCTTGTATTGTACATTTGATGATTTTTCAAATTAAATTATTTTGCACGATGGAACTCATTTTCATTTGTGTGGATACGGAAACAAGCAATTTTGTCGAAAATGCAGCTCCGAAAATCCAACAGAAATATCCACACAACCTCTTCAACGACGTTCTCGTGTATTGGAATAGTATATCCCATTGGGCCATATTTTCTCGAAAATTCTGCTGTTACAATTAACGCATTTCGTTACCGCACGATGTTCACTTACTATTTTTTGATTTAAAATTGATGCTATGGCAATGGCTGATATGAGAGCTTATGGACGATATAAGAGTTTTTTTCAGAGCACCTACTATTTGAAGGCCTGACGAAAAACTGTAACAACAGAATAACTGTTTCTGATATTCTTAAATAAAAATATCACCAGCTTTCATAGAAATGTTTTCTATGTTGCGCGAAATATTTGAAATTAAACGTTGTGTTGAAAGACTTTACGTATTAAATGATTCAAAGTTATTTGTCTGAACGTATCGGGAACTCAAACGACGTAGATTATAGACGTAGACAAGATTATAGATCTTCCCCTTAAAAGCAGAATTTTCCTTTCGTGCCCGCCTGTCAACGTTCGAGCCCGTTTAAATTTTCCTTTTTTAAGAAGTTTATGTGCATTTAGAAACATTGAATGGTATTATATTTCTATCAAAACCTAGATGATGCCTTGAAATATATGTTTAGCTCTTGATTAAAAACTCTATTTCGAGAAAATTTGGAGAAGTTTTAATAAATATTGTTTCTGACACTTTCTAGTTATAGTGGATCTGTGAAAAAGAGGCAGTAATTACAGAATTATCCGTATGTGCATACAACTTTTCCCTGAAAAAAGAACACTCTTCTTTGCAGATGCAGGCGGAATAATGGAAAGAATTTTATTTGGCGATATTTAATAGTAACGCTAAATGTATTATGGATCATCTCATAGATGATTAACGATGATTTCATGACATGTTCTATCTTCATCGTTTTAATTCCATCTGCATGAAACGGACAACAGAGTCTCTGATCACCTGTTTAAGCGTTGTGATCTCATTCATTGTTCTCGTTTTATTTCTTTTTTGTTTTAAATAATGGCATTATCTTCTCTCTACAATAGATTTTTCTACCTTTACCTCAACCAAGCATACCAACACAAGATTTAACATAAACACTGGGGACAAACATTGATCTGTTGTATGGTAAATTTTTAACGTAATCAGACGACAAGTGGCCAAAGAAAAACCAAAAAAAATGAATACCTAAAACAAAATTCCGGTCACACAACTGACGTCGTATAAAAAATTAAGAAACTTTATGCATTCAGTCTGGGTAACTTAGCTGGCATGTGCGCATTCACGCGTGAGAGGTACGTTTCTCAGCGCATTTACTTGGTATAAACTGCCGGATAATACTGATGCGTATAACGTCAGCCAGGCCGCAGATGCAGCTTGGCATCTTATAGTCTTTTAGTTTGTGTTTTGTTAGTTCAGGTTTTCATACTAACTATCGAAGGATATGTTATATAAAATTTTCCCTTTCGTTTGTAACATTCAAAAACTTATATAGCAGACATTCGCTACATTAATTTACCACTCTTCGTCAATGTAGGGAAGTCCGTCTATTCGTTAGGTTGCTTGTGCTTGCAATTGCTAATTGTGTGGTACTGAAACCCTCATAGTTGTAAAAAGGGAATCAGAAGGTTGAAATATATTTTCTTATCTATTCTATCTATCAATTATCTATCAAAACCAAAACTTTGACTCCGAGAGTAAAGCGTAAGCTTGAAATGGTTTGTTATGCAACTGTAAACACCCTGAGTGGTGGGTGTCAAAAATTCGCCACGAGGCGAAAATTGTTATCTTAATTGTTGTTGTTTTAATTTTCCTTTTATTTCTTGCTTTTTATTTATTTATTTATTGTTGTTAATGTGTTTTGTTTTAGTTTTTTAAAATGTTAAAACTGGCGCCTATATCCCGTCGCGCTCAAATCGCTTCATATGCGATATTCACATTCATTCAACGTATATATGCGCATGTCTGTACGTGTATACTGCATTCAAATGAAACACAAACAATAAGTTGATATCATCCTCATCTTCCTATTCTCTCGTTATTTTTTTCTCTTTAACTTAAGTTGAATCTTAAAACCTACCTTGCTAAGCATTTTAATATTAAGTAATATGATTATTTTCTCAATTTGGTCATTTATTGTTGTTGTAATCTCATTATAAAGCTCTCGTATCAAATTGTTGTTTGACTTGAAACAATATCACATTTCTATGTTATGAATGCAGCCGTTCTTATTTATTTTTAGTTATAACGATTAAATGTTTTTCCGAATTGTTCATGATTGTGCTGTAAAACAAACACAACAAAAAAGTGCGGTATTGTCTTCTATACGCTACACAGTGCTATTGATTTGCACGAACTTAAGAAACTATCATCACTTATAGATAAACGCCTAATGCATTTATTTGCTAACTATATATATATAATATATAATATTTTTACACAATATCCAACTCAATGATAAAAGAACGTACACTTCGAAGTCTACAATACATAAATTACTTGCTACTCTTTATCAATATTTTAGTTCGTATCGACGTAGTCCTAATGTCGAGCTACATGCTCGTGACATTCACGGAGAAGTTGATAATCGGCATCGCTTAATCTTGATCCAAACTAGTTACTGGTGTGTTGTATCTTCGCACAGCTTCAGCTACGAATGCCTAACCTATGGTTGAGTCAGATGTGGAAACACTTATTATCAGCAAAGTTGTGTTTATAATTTTATTAATATTTTTGGTATTAATTAAGCCACGGCCTTAATTAAAAAGGAGTTATTCAAGTCATTGAAAAGAACACCTCTGAGAAGCATGCATCACATTGTTGCGAGTCAAAAGTCGAGAAGATTGCATAATTTCATTGAGAAACCAAGTGGTAATGGAATAAATGTCCATGGCTTTGCCGGAAAAATTTTGTCGCATAATAAGCACCAGCCTTTTAAAATTGTCAACACGCAATGTTCATTTACTGAATCATTTACTGAAATGAAATTATCTTTGCATCTTTTTCATTTGACTAAAATTTTCATGGCGAGGAAAAAGCGAAAAGAAAAACTTTCAATTGATTGAAAGTTTCTCAGATAAGATTTTAAGGGCGTATGTCCCATCTAGAAGATACTCACACAAATGGCTTAGCAGCTAATTGCTCATATATATTGTGCTTGCATGTATTTTAATCATTTGTTCACTTTCCGTCATTTTCTACAAGTTTACAATCGTTCTAGCAACATGACGACATCATCTCGAAAGAATGATATTAGTTTGGCAGCGATAGAATCATCGGCACATTTTCGTATTTCTTCAACATTTCGAAGCCTTGTGCCAGCCAAGCCATGCAGCGTCGATATGAACAAGTAGTAATCAGAAGGCGCTATGTCTGGTGAGTACGCTGGATACGGCATTCCCATTCGAGTATGAACTATGTATTCTTGACAACACTTGCAACGAGTGCCCGAGCTTTGTCATGCAATAGAATGACTTTGCGTCTGTTAACCGCTAGTGGTCTTTTTTGCATCAAAACATTTGTTCAATTGACGTCGGTAGACGTCTGCTATAACAATTTCATTCGGTTTTAGCAGCTCGTAATATACTTCACCTTGCTGATCCCATCATATGCACACTAAGCCTTTACGGCCACGATTATTCCGCTTCGGTGTCAATGTGCATGGCTTTCTTGTATTAACCCATAACTTTTTGCGCTTATCATTGTCGTAGTAAACCCACTTTTAATCGCCAGTTATATTACGCCACAGAAAAGTCTTCTTTTGTGATTGGCAAACAATGAAACAGCGATGCTGAAACGGTTTGAATTGGCATTTTCAGTCAGTTCGTATGGTAGCTATTTTCCCTCCTTTGAGATATTTCCTGTCGCACGTAAACAGTTTGTTGATCAACTGTTAAGCTTTTCGAAAGTTTTTTGTAAATTTGGATCGGGTTTTCGTCCAATAAGTCTTGCAAATTAAAGAAACAAAAGTAATGAATGTCGAAAATGCAATGCTGACCGGTCCATGATTACTGGCCGCACACACTGAATAACTCAACTATAGTAAATGGAAAACTACTATTTTACATAGAGAAACGTGAAACTAATCAAATTTAGCGATTGTCTACATGGATACCTTGCATTACTTTATCATTTTTACCAAAGGATGTCGCTGATTAAAATACGTGCAAGCAGGTATTAAATTGAGCTCTTTACTCACCTGTTCTCAAGTGTTTATTCCCTATCTAAGGCTCAAGTAACTTTTTCACGATTTCTTCCGTGACGGCCAGTTAGTGTTTTCAGCACTATTATAATTTCCTTTAATCAATTATATTTGTCTCCTTCAAGAGAATTACATGGGTTCATTAAAGCATTTAAAGACAACAAGAGATTTGGAATTGCGAAATTTCGAGTTTGAATCTACAACAGAAATAAACCTCATACTTATCTTTCGCTTAAGTGGCCGAGTGGGGAAACGATCTCGTCTAAAAACTTAATGCTTGTGAGTTCAAATCTCAACTGCGGTAGAGTTTTGAATAAAGCCGATAACTTATTGATCCTACTGCTTTAAATGCTTCAGAATTTATATCTGTGGCTAAATTAATAGTAAAAATAATACCTTCAACGTACAGGCACAACTTCTGGTTCTTCTTTTAACTGCCAGAAGTTTCTCTTTAAGAGGAAAATGAAATAATACAATTTGCAACTCACTTGAAACAAAATATTCTCGTTATAAAGGATTTTCCATTAACAACGATAACAAGTAAATTATACTTAGACATTACGGTTATATTCTGAATAACAAAGTGTTCAACTCTCTATCACGGCTTTGAACACGTTGATGCATTTAGTAATCACGCTATCCTATTTTAGTGAGACGAATGTTCGCCTCCCAATGCTCGAAAGTTTATATGAATTTTATCATCATAGACCTGGGCTTTAAAATAGCTCCAGAAAAGAAAATCCATAAAATCATAAGAGCGCGGCTACCTGAATACCGAGCTAATTCTCTGCCGACGGAACGTGAAGCACCCACAACTGAACTGCCACTTTGGTAACATCTTTTAGTAATTTCTAACCATTCAGTAAGCGCGAGTCGCAGCATGAAGAAACTGCGACTAGTATGAGATATTTTCGCACTTAGAAACACACAAAAATATGTATTTAAAATTGGGAATTGCAATTTGAAAAAGCAAGCCATTAGGTGACAGCTTATAATTCTCATGTTTTGGTTTACTTAAGCTCGCGATCACTCTGAATTTCATAAAGCATATGTTACTGTTTTAAGTTAAACGTTATAGTCAGGCAGTGCCTACTATCAAATACGTCACACGGCTTTGCGTAATATTTTCTTTAAATATTTTCGACATAATGTACGAAAAATTGGAACCCATTGTCGTGTAAAAAGAACCCTATTCATTTTTTTTTATTTTTATTTATTTACTTACACATTAAATCACATAAAATAAATTAGCAGTCGAATTCAATTGGCTCTTAGATATAAATCTTATTCTAATTAATATAAAAAACTAGTTCGCAACATGCAAAAGCTTGGCAACCAATGCAGTAAACAAGGCCAGTTAATTTTCGAATCATAATGAGATGTTAAGATTAGAAGTTATTTTAAATACGACATAGGCAAATCACGCATATTAAGCATAGTTGTTTTGATAGACTTTAAAGAGTCCGGTATTGTGGTTAAGTAATAGACATCATTTAGGTTTCTGCAAACAACTTTCAACAGATTAAACGGGTCATAAGCACATTTACATTGACTAAGCTTAATGAAGATAACGTGCCTAAAGAAGCGATTAGGGACATTAGTACAAGTAATGCGGGCGAATAGTACCACTTATTAACTTAATTAAGAAGTAAACAAAGAAGCAACCTATTTTCATAAGGAGGCAGAGAGGCAAGCGGGACCCGGCCCACCCCATATTCGGAAGGACAAACAGCACATGTATAGTCTTTTTGTAATGTAAGCATCCTTAAGATCTTTGGGTCACCTCTTAATGAAACCTAGCAGGGACCTGGCTTTACTTAAAGAGAGCTCAATGTGCAAATTAAAACATAGTCTTTGGTAAAATAGAACCTGTAAACCGGTGAACAAATGTACGTCATCCAACTTGTGTAAATCAATGAAATGATCAGCATTGAATGACCTCCTTTTTGAGTAAAAAAGCTGCTTGCATTTTTTTAGATATAATTTCATAAAATTTAACGACCACCATGTAATCAAATTATTTAAGTCAACTTGAAGCTGATACGACTGCGATTTCAAGGAGAAGGAAGAAAACTGGTTAAGATCATCAGCGTACATTAAGATCTGGCTGGATTTAATTACCGAGGAGAGATCATTAATGTATAAATTAAATAAAATGGGTCCTAAGTGGCTGCTTTCAGGGACGCCAGACGTCACGGGAAATTCATCCGAGGTGATGAAGTTAAACAGAACCCTGTATGATTTGTTATGCAGATAAGAGCTTATCCATTTCACTAAGTACAAGGGGAAGTCAGAGGCCTGGAGTTTGGAAATCAATAAGTTATGGTTAGCTAAGTCAGAGGCGTTAGCAAAATCAGTATATACGATATCCACACAAGAGCTATTAGAAAAAGCCTTGAAAATATTGCAAGTAAACTCTAAGAGGTTGGTGATAGTGGATTTTCTTCTCCGAAAGCCATGCTGGAATGGATAAATATAAGATTTAATAGGAAAAGATGAATGCTTAGTAACAATTCGCTCAAACAATTTAGGTAAAGCACTTAACTTGCCAATGCCCCTGTAGTTCTCAACGTGATGACTATTTCCACATTTGTGAATTGGAATAAGTAAACTACTCTTCCAACACAAAAGAAAAACACCTTATTGCAAGAACTGATTAAAAAATCATTGAAATAACAGCACATAACTCGACAGACCATGTTTTAAGTATGCATGATGGAATTTCATCAGGTCTTGGAGCAGAATTATATTTTAGAGACCCTAGATCATCTAAAACATCATTTTCTGAAATGAACAAGTTAGGAATCAAAAGCGAATTAGATATCGGTTACGGATAGTTGACAAATGAATCGGAATTAGATCAAATAACTCAGAGCCAAAGGGATATATGGAGAAACATGTGAGAGATATAAATAATTCATTGAATAAAGAAATAGCTTTATAAGATGTTGATGTAGGGGCCATACGGCTATAATTATCACTATAACACCGAGTGACTTGTGGCAAGGCACCTGTGGCCTAACGGCTACGTCACAAATGAGGACAGCATGTTTCTTATAAATAGCGATATCCGCATTTGGGGGAAAATAGGAGCAAGTTACATATAACTGTTTAATGGCAATTTTCACCGAAATAAATTCAACTTCAGGAAGAGTAGGAAATTCAATTGAAAAGGACGGGACGGCACCATATATGGCAACTGAAACACCACCACCAGTGCGATCCAATCGATCCTTTCTGAAAATCTAGAAAGAATTGTGAAAAAGTTTCGACTAATACAAATCAGGCTTTAACCAAGTTTCAGTGAAGGCCAGAGAGAAAAACTCTGTGCTTACTGAATTTAGGAAAGTAGAGTTTAGCCATCTAACATTTTGGTAAATGAAAGTTACTAAGCTTGGAGAAATATTTAGTTTTTTCAGAGTGGAAGAGCTACCGAAGACATGCAGCATACAACAACATGGTGACCAGCAGACGCCACCGAACAGCCAAAGAGGGAGGCGGATTTGTTATGTTTACTAATATTTTTGGAGTTTTACACAAAGTAGACTGAATGTCATCACTGGAAGGAGATACCCTTGCCACTTCAACGTAGCTAAAACGAGGGGCTTTCCAACTTAATTGGAAGTTTTTTATTACCGGCCAATTCTACGATAGCGGAAACGCTAACGTTCTTTGTAGACAAGGATGGAGCACTCACATGAGTCGACGAATCAGTTTTAACGAAAGCGAATGTGAAGTATCACACGCTACATTACGAGTTCGTCTTGTACAGCCTGGGGAAGAAAGTGAGTGCTTTATATAACGACACTTATTGAACATTGACTTGATTTTTTCAAACTTCCCAGACAAAGTAACAAGATTTTTGCTTAGTTCAGAAAACGCATTTCTTATCTGAAAAGCTTATAAAAGTTAATATCCCATATCCCACCGTCGGGACATGACCAACGCAAACCCTGTGAAGAATCAAGGACTGCGTCTGCAGCACGGCCACTGATACCTGCACACTTCGCATGACAAATACGTTCGCGAAGCCAACAGGTAATGACTCGTTCAGATTCTGTGCGCATTTTTTTCGACATGATGTATAAAGACATCCCATGTCAAAAAGCAGCAGACAAGAGATTAACGCCAGAAGAGAGAGAGAGATTGTAAATAAAAAAACAAAAAAGTTTGTCTCGCACACGACAATTATATCTCAAATTAGATGTAAACTTAGCACTATTAACGACACAGTAAATAAAGAGAAAGCCAGGGGAAAAGATTATAAACATGCAAAAAAAAAAAACTAGAAAGAGACTTATTATAGACAGCACCACGTGCTGATCGCAAAAACCAAAACGAATATCACGACAAAAAGGTCAACATAATTCAATTAATTTAACCACTTTTTGCATACGTGCCCTCAACCTAATATACGCCTACCAGAAGTGATGTTGGGTATAAAGAGGGGGTTTCCTTGAAATGTCAATCATTGAAAGCCCGACATTAAAGGAATAAGTCAATGCTATAAAAATCTTTAATGAGCTTGAATTGAGTATTCGTAACAGATTTTTTGAAAGACAGTTTGGCCGCATTTATAAGGGAAAGGTTTTAGTTCTTTTTGTAATCCTTTTTTTTGGGGAATACTATGAATTATTTCAAGGTATTTTACACTGAGGAAGAAGAAATTATTAGAATATGCGTATAGATTCATATTGCATAATGGCTAAGCCGAATATCCGCTGCAATTACTCTAGAGGCTTCGAACAGGGCATTATGTACACAAACTACGGAGAGCACATTATTTATAGACTTTAAATAACGCTAACATACATGCAACATGCTAATAATGACAATAACCCGGTCTTACAAATAAAAGTGTATACGCACGTTATTACGTAAAGATATGAATCGTAGGTTAAGATAAAATCTCTAGCAGGTTACAAAAGAATGCGTTTACGATAAAAAGACTGTTTTATTTAAATCATTACACTCACAAAAGTTTGCACCTGTATCTTAAACTAATCAGTAAGCCAGAAATATTTCACGAGACCTTTGTTTTTATGTATGTGCCTGCAGCTATTTTTATGTCATGAATTTCTTCACATCCTGTGGTTGGGTTTCCTCCAGTGACAACTTTCTTTTATTTTTGCCTGCTAAAGATCATAATCAGTATCAATTGCATATGTTTGACTCAAAATATATGAAAACGCAGCGTGTAGTCTTACGAGTAATTTTATTGAAAATTATCTCTAAGTGCTTGCCATGACCGCATTAATGGCGTCTCAGTCATCTTCAGAAGACAGAACCGTCATTTGTTTCTATGACATTTTCTCTTCTGTAATTAATTAATGAGAATCAATGTTTTTTTTTTATTTCTATAACAAAATTATCCAATACAGAGGTAATAATGTGTGAAATTTTATATATTTTCCGTTTATTGTGTTTATTATCGTTGCTGCTGTTGTGTTCAACTTCAGCAGATTTTTACGTGAATTATGAGTATTAACAAATGTTTAGCCTACAACTGATGTCAGTACGCATCAAAAAACCCATTTAGGCAATATTTATATTTGTCATAAGTTGGACGAAAGCGCGTGCGTCCATGTGTAGCTGCTCGCGTATGTGTTGTGGCTGCAAATGCTAAGCCAGCTAAAACCAACAAACGCTGCGGGATAACTGAACCAAACTAACATGATCAAGCAGTAAGAGAAAAAAGTAAGCAAAAACAAAAGAAAAACAGGAACAGACAGCTACGGTTGTAGCCAATAAGGCGGTACGATCAAGAGCAGCAATCATAGCAATTACAACAACAATGTAAAGTGAACCAGCAACGCAAAAAACTAAAAAATCAAGAAAATTGAATTGAAAACAAGTAAAATATCACTTCGATTAATTCAACCTTAAAAGATCTTCCAACATACATACAAGCACACACACACGTCAACAATTTCAGAGATACTGAAACAAAGAATAGCTTTTACGATGCAATTGAATTTAAGGAGATCAACGTCGTCTGACTGCATAAAAGAAACGAAAGTATAAACCGTACATATAGGGTATGGTGGTTGATTTTGTTGGTGTGTTAAGCCTAACTTATTGAAAACGAGCGGCCACAATCTTCAATGGCACCAGCACTGCTAAATGAAGTTCGCATATTCCCAAATCACTTCAAATATAATGTGAAGAGAGCCAGTTAACCTAAACAAATAAGAAAAATATTTTCGGGTACGACCGAATTTCTTATACCTATCCGCGTTATCCTACAAAAGAATTGAAAAAAAGGAAAACTATAAATTTGCATAAACGGGAAAATGTTTATCAAAGGTGGATGGACTATAGAGGGGAAGACGGAGAGGATGGACAGCCAAACAGATGGACAGAATACAATATTACAATAGACATTACACATATGGATAAACAAACATGCTTAAATCAGAATTTGATATTGATCAAGAATATGTATACTTCGTGGGGTTTCTGACGCCTCCTTCTGGGCGCAGCAAACGTTTCGGCAAACCGAATATACCGCTCATTTTTCGGTGATGAGTATAAAAAGAGCCAAAAAGAGAACAATAACGAACAAAAACCGAAAATTGTTTTCAATTCCGTTTAGCAACGATTTAGTACCTAAGAAAACAAGAACCAAAAACAAGCTAAAGAAGAGAAAACCTATTCAAGCAATAATTCTTAAGCTGCTTGTCGTGTGAAATCAATTGGAAATAATATGCGTACGTATAACTAACATCCACCGACGAGCAGACACTAACTGCTTTTAAGCCTTCTTTACTTTAATATAAGAAAGAAGCAGAAAATTTTATATACGTGCCACATCATATCATTTGATAAGTTATTCTTGCATTTGAGTTAATGGCGGCGGCTTCTTTTTGGCGCTTTTTCACCGACATCCAAAATGTACATTTCCTTGTTTACGAATTTACGTATTCAGTTTGTTCTTTAAAAGATTCCACCATTACACCGATGCAGTTAGAAAAGGATTTATACATTGATCTGTTGAATTATGCTATTTTGCCCTCACTGCCTTCGCGGTTTCCATTATTTTCCTGATTTTCAAACCTTTATCCATTATTTATTATACAATAATATATAAAACTTGAACAAATACATAAATTAATTGGTAGCAATAGCAGGAAAACCATTTCATCTCATTACAAGCAAAATGTCTGTGTAAAACATCAGGTCCAAAAAATTATGTTCATAAAAAAAAGAAGAAAATCATATAACCAATTTTATATTTAGAAATACAATGAGCTACAATGAGCTATTTAATTAAGAAAACTCGTTACCGATTGTGAAAGAAAAGACATAATTGACAAGCCGTCGACAAATTTAGTAGCCAATCGTAGAGAATTCGACATTGAACGATTTTTTACAATTAATTCTACATGGGTCGTCTAAATTTCTGTTTGACTCTTACCAGATATGTTTATCTGTCAATGCCTTCATATTAAATTACTAAATTTTGCATATGACAATTCATACACATGTACAGAAAGTAATAAAATAAAAACCACTGAATTAACCTGACACACGTGTTTTCTTGTACTCGGTACATCACAAATTGGCGACGAGAATAATTCGGTTTATAAAATTTTTGCGTGAATTAAAGATAAATATATTAAAGATAAATCAAAATAGCTATAAAGAATGAGAATAATGCATAATCATTAATTTTTTATAATACAATATATTTAGTGGAATATTTTTCAACCAAAGAACAATTCAATACTTGAAAAAAGAGGCTAGACATTTACTTTTGTGAAATAGATTGGCTAGAAGATAATGCCAAGAAAGCCATACTACTATTGGAAGTGCTTCTTATTCAATATTACATAGTTTGTTCAGGCCGTTAGAAGGTGTTGCGGTGCAGGACGTTTTAATAGGTTAAAACTAGAAGTTGCTATGATATAGAATTTGCAAAAAAGCTTGGTATGCAAGATATCAAGCCTACTTGCAAGCACCGGCAGGAGTTTTAAAGGTAGATAATGGAACAGTGCGTTAAGACGTCGTACAGATTGGCCGTATAACCGCAGGTTAAAGCGAAAATGTAAGGTAAGGTGTTAGTAAACAAAGTTTGATTATATGAAGACAAGGTAGCGTAACTTAAATTAGTTGTTTCCGAAATTTAGGATATACATAGCTTAGGCTTGGTGCTTGTACGGTATACTTTTCAGTTGATTTTGCAAAAATGGTTAAACTAAGTGACACGCAGAAAGAAAAACTACCATTTACAGGTAAAGGAAGTCGAAAAGCGATTTTGCTTCATAACATGTTCCCATCTGATCCATGACCACTTCGCCTCGAAACTAACAAGTTTCTATCGCAAGGGCATGCTACCCAACAGAAGGCAAAAGGTCAAAGATATTGATGATAAATATTTTGATTATTAAGACAACGCAAAAAGGATTTTTTAATTAATTTTGGATTTACTCAAAAACTACATAGAATTTATTAGTATATCTATTAATGGGAGCTCTGGTTGAAACCGTATTTAAAAGACTAACAATGGAATCTCATATATATTGAAAATTTTTTTTTAATTGCAAACGTATTACTAGTTGTACCATGTTTTGACTTGTAATAACACAAATCTTGTAAATTAATTTAACGAAAGCAGGATATAATCGTTAGTGTGAAAGTTAAGCGCACTTCAACATTTGTGTACGAGGCTGCCCATATCACGTTTATAATTACGGCTTATACTGTTGCTGCTTGATTTAGACGAGAAAAAATATGATAACCACAATACCAATAACATTAAAAAACGACAACAAAACACTTTCCACGAGGAAGCCGTAGAATTGATAGATTAAACTATCACATTTCACTAATAACAAAGTTTTCCTAATTACTTTTATATACAAAGTAAGTACGCTAACCATACGAACTAAACGTATATGCTGGCATACTAGTTTTTACAAGAAAAACAAGTTTCCTGTGCGTCGACCCTTTTCCTCCTTTACCCTCTATCCGACAAAGGGTGTACAGTTACTTGAGTTTCGCATTCGCTATAAACCAAATTGTTCTTGAAAGAATTGAAGCAAACGAATCGTTTTCACCTTGAAATAAAGAAAAATATTGGGAGGATAAATCCAATGTTATTGAATATAGCTCTATGCTTCCGAGAAGCCTTCACACACACACATTTTCATTTCACAGCTTTAGAGCTTGAAAAAATTGAACCGATCAAAGGGACAGTGTGATGACCAGACTGGCAAGGTTAAATCGACTTAGAATGATGCAATAATCTCAAGAATATAAATATATTTCAGGTGATATCTAAGAAAATTTGTACGAGCGAAACGCAAGTATTTCATTCAAATGTCGTATTTAATAGTAGTAATAGTAGCTTAGCAGTATTCTTGATTCATTTATTAAAACGCATGCATGTATTTAATAGCTTTTTTAAGCTTTAATGGACGGTGGGTATCTAAGATTCGCTTTAAAGCGAATATGTTTCCTTCTCCTCTATTTAGTATTTATATTTATGTATGTTCTTGTATTCAAACATTGCATGTATGGACATCGTTTAAATGTAATTTATTAACAATGTTATTGCGTGGAAACTAAAGACCGAATAGTAAAATTTAAATTAATGTTGCGTCAACGATCTTTTTACGTACATACACGTATTCATGCACATGTATCTGGCATTAGAAATTGTAGAAAACTACAGCATATCCCCGCTGACAACAAACAGCAAGAAAGTAAGGAACATTTGTTTTTTAGTTAACATACGCAAGCTTAGTAAATGGATGGCACGATAAAAGCTTGTATTTAATGTTAATAAACCGCTTTCGTATATGCGTGTGTGTGTGTGTCTGTGTGTGCGTTAGGTTTGATATGCAAATACGGAGAGGCTGAAAAATTTTGAAAAATTTACCTGTGCAGACTGGTGTTCACTGTATGAATGCTTTAAATGTTAGCCATTAATTAACACATTACAACCGGGCTTATTTTTATTAACAAATATTTATTGAAATAGTACAGAACAGACGATAGCTTGAGAAGAAGTAAAGAAATTTGAATAAGAAGTCTAGTGAAAGATATAACATGAGAACCTTTTAATGTTTAATGCTAATATTAAAAGAAAAATGTTTAAAAAGTTGCTTTTTAGTTTTCAATCTGTGAAATCAAATGGTTTTTATCCATAAGAAAAAGAAAGCAAGCGGAAGACGCAGACAGAGAGAGACAAAGAGAGAGAAAGCGGTTTTATTTATGTTATTATTTTCTTTTATTGACATCGTGATTATTTAAGATATCTCCAAGTTATCGGATGCATCAGCATTTTCGGTCAATATAATAACTGAAATGTAATATATTAACCATATTTCCAGAGAAATACAAAAATACTCATTTAAAAATGGTATTTTGATATATATGTATATTTTTACAGGGAGGGCGGCCGTTTCGGCACTACTAAAGAGTCGAAGCCGAGCTGTTGACGTTCCTCGTTTTATTGTTTTTTCACTCTGTTCCTCCATATTTTCGGATCGTGCAACATATATGTCACGATTTTGGAGAGGGAACTTTCCGATTTCAGTCTGCAGTGTCTATCGTTCGTTATTGTACTTTGGACAGACGAAGAACATGTGTTCAGCGCCTTTGATGCACTTGGAAAGACTATAAAATGCGTCCTACACTATTTTGGAACTATGTAAGTTTGCTCTAAAACAATCATTGCCTCTTATTAATTGTGTCAAATAACAGTTAACCTCACCATGCTGCCTAGTAACCTAGGGCTACAGATTTGGGATGAGCCGGTGCGTCCATCTATCTTTGCTCGCCATGCTCCAGCTCTCTTACTAATCTTCCATCAGTCGGCGTCGGCTTGGCCGCATCAGCTGGCTAGCTGTGAAGTTCAGCTGCATACTTGTCTTCTTTAGCCCGCAGGTTGATTGATACCATACCATCAATAAACAATGTCGCATCTTCCGACACCGTACGATATACGGTGCAAACCATTAGAGCACAGAGCTGGTATGCTGTTTGGATGCCTCTTGCATATGGCGGTACATCGAGCGCCTTTTTCCACACGGAAGAGCCATACAGTGTCGTCGCTGTTACCACTTCTGCGGTCAGTTTCCCACGCTCTTGCCTACGGCCGACAAAGTTTGGTAGTAAGCGCGCCAGTGACTTTCCTATCTCCGCTGCCTTCTCGCTCTTGTACTGCATGTATACGAGAATGTATGGTAGTCTGCGATCGATCATCACTCTTAGGTATGTATCCTAGTATCTCCCACTTTAATTGCAACTTTTTCTACCTTCTTTCTTGAGGCTATTAATACCGTTTCTGTCTTCCCTTCTGCAAGATTTAAATACGCTGATTGAATCCATCTTTTAACCGTGTTGGTGGTTCTCTTGCTAAAGCGGCATTTTCTTCTTAAGTCTTTGCCACGAGAGACAATCTTGCAGCAAGGCGACCATGAAATTTTGCTTCCATTCTTTGAAAATGTGTCGAGTTATGCGTTATACCCTCAATACCCTCAATATCTTTCATATCATTTCCTTATCATCCGTATAATATTGAATACATCAACCCATTTTGGAACGTCCGATATATCTGTTACAACAGTAAGCACTTAAAAAATCGTTTTTCTTCTTTTTTTTACTTTTTATTTTCAATTTAATTGAATTTTATAACTCCTCTCATGTCCAATTAGCATCAGACGTTGGTCAGTCAATCTTTTTGTATATTCGGCCAGCAGAAACTGCAGCAGGTTGAATTTGAAACCAGTATTTAACGTTTTAACATTTCATGGCGTGCAGTTCAAAAAAAACCTTCGTTTTCATTAAATCAAATCAAAAAATCCAACACATCAAATCACCAACAGACACAACCAAAAAGTTACATTCAAGCAACATTAAAGAACAGTCAAAAAGCATATCATGAATGAATGAATGGATAACAATGTAACCGCGTATATACTTACGATACGAATGACTGACTGACAGAATCATATTATTAAAATTGAAACTGAAGTGCACGCAAGCAAAGCTTGTTATTAAAGTTGAAGAAAATCAAAAAGATAAAAAATGCGCAAAACCTTTTTATAATGAAGAGAAATTCTATAGGTAGACGAGATAAACGAATCAAATTGCAAAAAAACAGAAAAAAAGACATTCTGTATGTTTTGTGCGTCTGTAATTAGGCACACATTGTGTGGCAGCCAGATGTCAAATATAAATGTACATTTATACCCATCACAGAAGAATTGAAGGTACCCTAAATGCATCATTTCATATGCAACGTCAAATAATAAGGACTAGAGACTCTTTGCTCAACAAATTGATTGAAGCCTATATCTATGTCCGTTCATCCGTCCATACAATGGTTTTTAGCTATCTCCAAGTCGCAAAGGCCATGTTTATTCTCCTTCCTTCCCTCATTAGTCGTGTGTTTTCGGCGGTTAAATAAATACCTAAAACTTGGCCCAAGCACTCTTGGTTCAATTGCGTCGATTTAGTTCAGAAACTAAATTGATTCATCCGTAAATGAATTTGCAACTTTAGAAGAAAACATATTGTAAATAACTTACAAGACCTATCATAACTTAACTCAACATTTTGTAAGCTTCTCTTAAGACATCTTGCGGACGACCAGTTAACTTGCCTTGTATTCATTAAAAAATAATGGGTCCCTACAATTCGTCTCCAGGCAAATACGGTCTTCTGCTTTGCCTGTAATATAAAAACAAAAATTTTTCTAAGATGTGCCAGCAATGCTTTTGTGCTTTGTATGACAGTTTGCCACGTCAAGAAATGTAATGACGTGAATGACAGCTTTGCTCATACATACATTTAAGGATTTACGAAATAATATAGTATTTGAAAGCATATACCGAAAACCTGGTCCAACTAAGCGAATTATTAAATAAATAATTTTTGTTAGCCATAACTTACAAGGAACGTATAAAATTTCTTGTGTTTAATACATGTTGGTTTATGACTTTCTTATTAATATATTAAATTAAATTCTCGAAAGAATGGAAGAGGTAACGGATTATGTCAATATGGCCTCTTCTACTTAACATTGTCAAAGGATTAAAAATTGGTAGAGCTACACATTCGTCGATGAATATAAAAATTAAGCTCTGAAAATTAACTTACTAATTTTTAAAATATTTTTCGTAACGTACTATAAAATGTGTTTCGCAAAGAGAAAACTCACAAAATAATGACACCTTCTGGGTTTGAGTGGTTCAGACAAATATCTACTTTGGTTATACAAGGAAATCAATCGGCGCGATATTTATGTATTTATCGCTGATGATCGCTATCCGAAATCTCCCCCAAGATGAACATAGCTTCCTTTCCTATGCCTTCTTCTAATTTCCCTATTTCTATCTTGTTTATAACCTACTCCGAGTTTTACTTATTATTTCTATTGTATGTTATGTGTCTGTCGTTAAGCAATTTTTGTTTTTATTATATGAGGGATAGAAGTTTCTTGTTTGAAAATTCAAGACTAGCGCTTTGAATGTAAAGTAATTAATTAATGAAATAATTACTCAAACATTCGTTTGTTTGGTCTAAATTAACTTTAAACACAAATTGCAGTTTTTAAGCGACTCTTCAAGTTCCACCATTTTAACAATTGCTCTGTAAAAAAAATCCCTAACTATAATCGGAAATGATTGCAAATTATCCGAAATGTTGTCCAATAACTGATGAGCAATAGCGATGGGTGAGCTCTAGGACACCTGGAGAGCAGAACTGCTTTCCCATAGTTAACTTGAAAAAAATTTGAATAATATACTTGTATCCCCACCATAGAAACTGAACCATCTTTAAGCGGTTGTTTGCTGGTCGAAAATAGTTTTTTATATTTACCATATCAAGATAAGAGTAAACTAGTTTTGTTATGTCATAGCATAGATTCGTGAATGTGTGAGCCCGTAGACCTCAACAGGCTTAAAAGAAAAGATATTTTCACGTCTCAAAATCATGTCATCTTTTAATAGAACAGCCTACTATATTCAACAAACCGATATTGACAAAAAATTATCCGACTATATTTCTAGCAATGATAGAAAAAATCGGCTGCACTCCTAAGTAAGCAGTGATGAGCATATAAATTATATATGCAAAAAAATTTGCTACCCAACTTCGTTTTCAACAAAGTGATGCTTTCATCTGGTCAAACGTATTTTACGTGTTTTTATTCAAATCTCATTTCGCTAAAATCTAGTTCTCCGAACGATCCTCTACATTACTTTACGTACGTCTTTAGAAGACGTCTAGATCTTTACAATAATGAGTAGTCTATATTTCCGAACTATTATTAGTTCACTTGAGTAAAACCGGATCTTGATAACTTATAATACAGCAAGTATTAAAAGAAACTAATGGAAATTTTACAATGTAAGCTCAAAAAATGTAATAAAATATAATGGCGGAATATTCTTAGTGAGTATAAAATTCTGTGCAGGACTCTTTCGATTGTTAGATGCATAGGTTGCATTGACAGAGAGTGTTATTTCGCATAAAAAGAGATGAGAGAAAGAGAGATGAGAATCAAAAAGATGTCAGTCATCTATCAGATTTCTGCCTTTAAGACTACTGCTTTGCATTACTTTGAATCGCTTCGCTCAGCCATCGTTCGGACATAGCAACCAAAGTAGACAGCAGTTAATTTACGGTTACGAGTTCTAATTCGCACTAAGTTTAGTTCTTCTTTTCGCTAAGTTTTTACGATGCAAACTCCGTCAAAAGGGTCACTTGGACTAACACTTGAACTCTTATGAAAACAATTGTAACTCTTGAGAGAGTGCGACGAGTTGCACCATCTTATTGAAACCACATATCGTCAGCGTTAACCCGTACCAAGTTTGAAATCATCTCGATCTTACGAATGTGAGGGCAACACTCGAGATTTCTGATAAGCGATGTGGGAAAAGTTTCTTACCTCCATCTACAATTGTTTTCAAACATTCAAAATCAGAAAAAATATTCGTTGCTCTTTGGAAAGTTGGTATATGCTCAAGAGGCGATGAAATTAAAAAATATGGGATAAAACGTTTACTAATTTTTGCAGGAGTGTCGTCATGTCAACCATATTATTAATCACAGGTGTTTTTTTTTCCAGATTTTCGTTCGTTATGTACAATATATACATTGAAGGAATTCCAATATCCTTTTCTTTCTTTGCCTTGATAATGGTATAGAATTAAGCAAATATTTATTATTCTTAAATGATTTTTAGCGTATGAATAGTTTATTTTTTATTTTATATTTATATTTATATTTACTCTTTTCCATTTTATATCCCATACTATTTATATAATAAAAGCCAGTGAGTACGGAGTATGGTTGGATTACGTGGATATATTTGTAATCCTAAGAATGACATGCAATGCATCCATCTTTTATTACAACGATGGATTCAGAATCATGTCCAGGATCGATTTGAGCTTGTTTGTCCACTCGGTTAACACTCGTTGGTCGCAATGCTTGAGATATTTTGACGAAATTTAATAATAATTAATTAATAATAATTTAATAAAAAAGTTGCAAAATGGCTGAATTTTCGACATACCAAATTAATGCGAGTAATTTTGATTGAATAGGTATTTTTCTATTTTATAATAACATATGGTCCAGAATAAAAGATTGATACAATAATTAACTGCAGTGAATCTGCAGTACATAGGTCTGTTTTTGGTATAAATTTTGGTATTCATAAATAATGAATTGAATTAGGCGAGTTAATGGGGGATATTTAATCCCCCCGAGGTTAACTTCGGGTCTTACCCCACTATTGCATTTTTAAGGGTTGTCATTCATCGTGGACTAGAAATTTTTTGTATGAGGCCCGATGTCTTTTGTTGGTATATTTTTCAGAACAGATAAATTCGAATAACAAAAAGAAAATAAGTTGATTCAAATGTCGATCATTGCTTGTGGCCTAGATATTGAGTGTTACTTTCAGCTTATTCCACATCCTGCTTAATTGGAAAGATTCAAGTTTAAAATTAAATTCTTCTTGCCTAAAATGGGGACATTAGAAATTCCCTAATCGAATCAAATCTTAAAACTTTCTTCTTAAACACTTGCATCTACGTCTACTAACTTGAAGTTTACAACAATCAAGAATTGCAAGACTGTACTTTATGAACTGAATAAGATCTTTATGTTGAATTTTTAAAGTTGCGTTTTAACTAATAAAATTTTTTCCGCCGGTTTTAATATCCAATTAACTGTGTTAGAGAAAATATATAATGTCCAATAGTTTATTTGTTTTCTAAACGTCTCTTATTAACGCAACTTAATATTAATGAAGCGGTGCATGCGAGCTATAATCTTTAAAATTCTTTACGAGAAAAATTTTCAATTAAAATACATTGTATTTTATGGGACATACCTAGAAGATTTTAAGACTATTTCTAATGAATTGCTTAATTGATTAGTTTTCAGAATTTTCATGTGTTTGATATTTTGTGATAACATTTCTATTTTTTAACTGATATGTGTTCAAGCTTCATCATAAAAACGGCGATATAATGAAACAACTTCAATTAATGAACTAATAAAGCAGTACGAAACGTTCCTGCCGTTGCTCATTTTAAGTTATGGGAACCATCAAGCATATTTCACCTCTTTACTCAACAGCTATCTATCGATCTAAAGGTAAGAGAAATCGTCTTATTTGGCTACTAAATTTCGGTTAGAAAGGCAGTGCACTATTGTCCGATATATAAAATTTCTAGGACAGAAATTTTAAAATTTTAAATAACGATGTTTTTTGAGAGCAAAATTTAGCACATTTCTGGAGTTTCAATCGAAATTTTTTTTAAATTTTAATTTTAAAATTTAACTTTCAACATTTAAATATAATAAGCGTACGTTTTTACGCAAATAGACGTTCATTAAACTTTACTTCAATTTAAATTAAATTCATCACTACAAATTGTCGAGTTTTGTACAAAACAATTGAAAAACAATTTGTTTTCATAAACCGCAAAAAACATATCTGTAAACTACACACGTGAAGTTAGTTTCGGCTTTTAATCTTATGGTTAAACCTTAAAGAAAATTTTTAAAGATTAAGTTAACTTAGTAAATAAAATAAATTCCAAAATTTTAAAGGACTCGTAAGATTAGAGCATTTAAATTTTGTAGATTTTGTATTATAAAACTGATTTAGTTACCATCCCCTTTCTTTTCAATATTAACTCTCTTTATGCACGTCTTCTTTTCTGCTTGATCAAATGATTGTAGTAAGCACTATAAAACGCTGAACGCAATTTTGACTGCAAATGCATTGAACAGTTTCAAGTTTGACGACTTGTTTTATAACGAAGTAACTACTATCAGATTCCAATAATAAAAATAGAATTAGAGAATATTAAAAAATTGACTTTTGACCAAGAAAAGTGGTATTACGGACCATAGTAAAGTGCTTAACTTAGCGCCTCTAAACTTCATGAGTATTCTTGGTCGGCCACTCAAATTTTTCAAATTGCAAAGTTAAAGCAAACCTAAATTAAAAATATATATAAGGCAGTAAGTAGCATTTAAGACAGGCATGTCTGCTAAATCCTTATGGCAAATTTGAAGAACTGATCTGACTTCAATAAGATGGCGCAATATGCTGTTTATCATCCGATAAAAGCATCCAGTTTATGGAAAAAAATTTTGATGATAAAAAAATCAAGCCCGCGCATTCAAAACAGAAGGTAGATTGTAATCTCTACAAAACATTGGGCAAAGCGCATCGGCCTTGAAAAGGACTTCGAAGCAAGTGTGTTTTTAAAATGTACCAAGCCATCCTTTACTGCCACGCAAAAAACTTTGATCTCACCATGAATGCTAAAATACTTCACGTTCCCAAACTATTTATTAAATAGTATTAATTTTTGTTTTTGATATTTGTTAAAAGTTTTCATGCTATCTCTGCCTGTTTCACCCTCTTTCTCCATCTCCCTCTCTCTTTTCCATTCTCTATACCCGTCTTAGTTTTCGTCTCTTTTCCTGACGCTCTATCTTTCTCATACTTTCCTACACGATAAAAACCGTATATGTATCTTTCATATTCTTTCCTAACAATTGCATGTTTTTATCTTTTTTTTTTATTATTATTTATTATTATTATTTATTATTATTTTTATTATTATTATTATTATTATTACTATTATTATTATTTATTATTATTTTTATTATTATTATTATTATTATTACTATTATTATTATTATTATTATTATTTTTTTTTTTTTTTATCCGCCTGAGCGGTCGAGTAGGCAAGAGTCTCGACTAGCAATTCAATTGTCGTGGGTTCACATCTCAAGTGCGCTAGAGTCTTTAATAATAATAATAATAATAATAATAATAATAATAATATTAATAAAAAAATAAAAGCCGAAAGCCTTAGATGCTAGTGATTTAAGACTTTAGTCTTAGAATTTATTCTCTGGCTAAATTTACATAATAATAATAATAATAATAATAATAATAATAATATTTTTTTTTTTTCATTTTAAATCGAAACTAGGTAAACGATCATTACAGTATCTTGCAAATTACTTTATATTTAATTAATAATTAATACTTATTATGCGCTCTGCTTTTAATAAATAACATAATACATATATGTTAAGTTCTTCAACGTTTTTTGCTTAAGTTTTTTGAATTTTGTTTATATTCATGCGTATATTTTATATAAATGGTTGGCAGAGAACTCGTAAACTTCCCAAATTGACGTAATTCATGATAACAATGCTCTCGTTGATGCAATTTCTGGTGTTTCTTATTCTTTGCTCGTATATTTTGCTGTTTTTAAAGTTAATCTTCTTTCTACCCTTAAAGAGGAGATCATTTGCTCTTTTCCTACAAATGATGTTTAAGCCTGCAAGAAGGCACAAGCGTTGGTTTCAAGTATCTGTTAATGTTTTTAAGTGAGTTTTAAAGATAATTTTCAGAAATTGTTATACATCCCATACGCATAATAGAAATTTATGAGGTTTAAAATTAAAAAATAGTCATTTGTATGAAAATTATTTTGTTTTTTGTGGTATAAAATCGAAAAATTTATATACAAATAAATTTAAGTCGTCAGCTGAAACATTTTTGTTTGAGCAAACTAAAATTCTTAATAAAGTTACATTCTTTGAGCAATGAAAAAGTATTGCCCATATGTCTTGCTATTTTGCTTAGCAGTTACGCATGATTTTTATTTCGTTAAGTTTCTCCTGACAGTCATGTATTCCTTTATTTGCAGCTGAGTTTTTTTGATGCCACTTGCCACTTAGTGAGCGCGCACGTAATGTCTTGTAAGAGTCATAAAACTAAATGCTATGGTTATTCTTGTCGCCGATACGCACATGACATGCGTAACATGATTTTATGGGCCAAACAATAATCGCATACTTTACTTACAGTCCCAAGCTAATAACTACTTAGCTGTCAGCCACGAATAGCAACATCATCATTGCCAACGTCGCAAGCATAATCATCACAATCACAATCACTATCACCATCACCATCACTATCGCCATCGCCATCGCCATCATCGCCGTCAGAAAGACTGTTTTGAATATTTACTCAAATTAAACGCACAAGACAAGTTTAATTAGTTTTGTTCGGCAGTTGATGTTGATAAGAACAAGATTTTTGTTATTGATTTCCATTGATTGCTTTTAGCTGCTGCTGCTTTTGCCTTTGCCGTTAGTGCTGTTGTTTCAGTTAATGTTTATGGATTTTTATCACTTTAGGTGTCTTTGACATAGACAACAAAATATCAAATCGTATATTTTATTACTACCGTTTATTCGTAAAGTTGTTTCTTCAAAAAAGTCATTTCAACATAAAATTGTTAAAATATTGTATTATTTATTACTCATGCAGTTTACGTACACTGTACATCCATAGAAGTATTCTACACTAGTTTGACATGAACGTGTTCTACTATATGCATATAGAGGCAGCGTCGCAATCGCCTTTACACATTTCCGACGATTTCATGATTTTGATGCTTAGTATGAGATGCATTTCAGTTAAGTCACAGAGGCATGATCCGTAATTTCCATTTGCAGCCCAAATTTAGACAGACTATCGCAGAAGCCATTACTTTCAATCAGTTTCATGAGAATATTCGCAAATTCGACATAAAATGTATTATTTACTATTATTTCGGTAAAGAAGTAAAAGTCATATAAAGTGTATGATATTGATTGCCTATGAGAGGTGTAAGAAGTGCTTGAAAACTATCTATCGCAGAGTCTTTTCAATCACACAAAAGCAATCTTCTAATTGGCCAACTTCAGCTGATAATGGCCAAATCAAGCCCTTTCGAAGAATATCGGCTCGCGTGTTTTTTTGGCCAAGTTTTGTCTGGTGACGAAGAATTCACAATCTACTACAATGGTATTCGGCAAAGATTTCTGATCAATCCCAATGTATCAACACAAGGAAATCCAAGAATAGGTTGCAAAAAAACCGACTGTCAATTTTGATATTTATTGAAGGGGCCAAATTCGCGAATTTAAAAGACTTATTTTGTATCGTAATAAGGTAAGGTTCTTCGTAATTCACGCACACTTGACCTGCTTGATTGTCATTCTCTTCCGAGATTGCACAACTCTATGAAAATACACATTTTCATACATAAATGACGAAGCAAAAACCAGCAAAAATTCGATGATTCACAATTTGGTTTGAAAGACGATAAAACACATTCGCACCATATAAATAAAACAATATTCACATAAAAATGAAAAAATAAATAAATAGGAAAATTATATTCGACTGTTGCAAAGTTTTTTATGCACACTCTCTTCAGCTCCAAAAAGCTCGATACTCTATAAAATTCGATTGACGGGGTTGATTTTCCCATATTATATAAGTGCACAATTTCCTTGCTTTTGAAATTAGGGAAAGAACAGTCTACGTTGTGCTGCAGACGTATCCGTTGACCGATTCGCCTTTTTTTTAAAATATGTGTACAAGAAGTTTCAACATACTTTCTAAGTATGAAGCCGATATCGTAATTTTTCCGAGTGATAAGTAGACCACCAACACACAGATAGACGGACCGGCAGACAGACATACCTAAATCCATTCAGAAGGTTATACTGTTCAAAAACGTATATAGTTCATAAAATATACTCACTTTAAGCTCTTTCCTTTTTAACGTTGCAGAGACTTAGAAAAAGTGGATACGCCCTGAAACCATTGAAGAGTGGCGTGTATAAAAGAGTTTTATATCATGCTAAGAGATCGATATTACTTTCTTGCCGACATTCTGAAATTCTTAAAAACATGTTTGTGAGTAATAATGTTGTTATTGATCTATGTAAATATATCTTAATGAAAAGCTTTATTGCAACAGGACTTCCATGCGCATATCTTCGTTATGAATAAAGTAGAAATTTTATAATAAATTAAAAAAAAAATTATTTAACTCTAAAAATTATAAACTATATATAAAAAATATTCTACAGCAGAAGCACTTGAGATGGGCATTATTATTTCTCATTACGATTATTTTCTAGATTCACGATCGTTTCTGATGCAATTTGAAATCATCTGTGTTGCTATTGTGGAAGGAAAATAGACTTACATAATCCAATTTTGGTAGGGCCAATTCTTATGTGAAATTTCTGTTATGAAATAGTTTTCTTTAAGAAATACTAAAGATTATCTCTTTTCGCTAAAACAAAAGCCTACTTTTTCAGTTTCCAAAAGCAAACAAACGACGTCCGTTATTATAGCGCGCCGAAAAGTGATCATCTTGGAATTATTTTTAAGGCAAAGTTGAAGTAATTTTCTTACTTATTTTACTTGTTTGATTTTCTTTTTTAGTTGTTGTGTGCAACTATCTTTTATACAGAAACGGTATAATAAGAAAAATTCCTTGTAACCTGCTCAACACGTTCATTCACTTCCGTATTACTTTCTCAATAAATCTAATCTTGTGTGTCCGTTTTGTTTTCTTCTGTTCACCAACAGAGACATTTTGATGACATTTTGTACTTACGAAGGACGAACGATGTTGAAAATTGTTCCGATTGGACAAACTTGTCGACAACTGCCCATATAACGCCTTGTTTTGTAACGTCGTTTAACGAATAACTAACTGTATTCAACGAAGTGGTGAAGGCCCACTATAGCATTTTCACTTGCTGTTAAAAAATTTTATGTACAAAACTGTTTTCTTTAATCCGTACCATTTTTTCCAACTAAGTAAAACCATAACTTCATGGCGTTCTTTGCTTACAATTTAAACTGACTTTTCTTATATGTTTACTTATTTACTTAATTACAGAACAAGTCATTAGCCGGATCAAAGCCGCAAAATAACTTAAAATGTAGCATAAACAAGAAAAAATAAATTTAAATAAACATGAGATCAACATATAACATACACCAAACTTCACCTAAGCTCTAAATTAAGATACTGGGATGTATATTGATGAATGAATATATCCTTATTTATACATTAATATAGTAAAAAATGAGAAACAAATCAAATATAAAGAAGTATTTTGATTCAATTTGCCTGTAGTTGTGCAAGAATCAGAAATGTTAGAAGTTGGTTACGCAATATAATGTTTTTCACCTTAATAAGGGACAAAGCGGACAGATCAAGTAAGTGGTAATGATCCTTGAATATTTTACACATTTTACACATTATACGAAACCGATTGAACTTATAATTGGTACGACATTGTGCTAGCTGCAAGAGCACAAAATGTCATGAGACATTACTGGAGATGTGAATATTAATAAGCTCCAATAAAGCCAGTGAATAGACAACTCCTTTCATTAGTTTAAAGAAGAAGGTTACACCCAACATTTCACGCCTTTTTTCAACGGTAGGCAAGTTAATGAGCTTCAGTCTATTATTATACAATAGAAGAGGTAGGGCAGGATCCTACCCCAAATCTCACAAAGCAAACGAAGTCTCGTTGAACAGATTCGAAGAGATCAACATGACATCTACCACTAGGAAGCCAAACTACCGACGAGTATTCAAGAGTTGGTCAAACTAGAGATGTATACAAGCACTTGGTAAAGTATGGGTCCTTGAATTCTTTAGACCATCTTTTCATGAACCCTAAGAAGGATCTAGCTGTATTAACTGAATCTATATGACTATCAAACTTGAGCTTTGAAGCAAAACCAACTCCTAAGTCTTTGTAAGTACAAACCATTTTTAATATGTGATTGTCAATACGATAATAAGAGGACATCGTATTACACAATGTAAAATACATCTTCTTACATTTTTTTGTATTGAGCACCATACCTTTGATTGCACACCATGGACACATATTTTCAAGATCAGACTGAAGAAGTTTAATATTGAGTCAAAGGAGAGAGACAGTTCAACGTCGTTTGCAAACATTAAAACACGGGAACGTAGAATGCACTCCGAAAAGTCATGCACATATAAAATAAATAAAAGGGGACCAAGATGACCGCTCTGAGGAACACCAGAAGTGACGACACTTACTATGGATTGGCAAGAATTCAGCACCAACCGTTGGGTGCGACCAAAGGGATAGCTACTGAACCAGGCAATCATACTATTCGAAAAGCCAAGGCGATGTAATTTATACATTAACAACCTATGACCACTCCTGTCGAAAGCTTTGGAAAAGGCCATGAAAATAAAATCAGTTTGTTTATGATCGGAAGATTCTTTGTAAATTGGATTAAAAAACTCCCGAAGGTTAGTAGCAGTTGATCTCCCGTTTAAATAATCTTTCTAACAGTCCGATATAATTGACCCTAAAACAGGAGCAAGCCTTTTTGTTATCAGTGCCTCAAATAGTTTGGGCAGTGCACTAAGTTTGACAATTCCTCTATAATTCTCAATAAGTTTTCGAGAACCATTTTTACAAAGAGGTGAAATCAAACTTCCCTCCCGAATCGATGGAAAGCAACCTCTTTTCAAGCAAACATTAAAAATATATGTAAGGGTAGAACATAGTAAATAAGCACAATGTTGGCGAATAACAGACGGAACGCTATCAGGATCAGGGTAATGACAAGGTTCCAACTTTGACAATGCTATAAATATTTCTTGTTCTGGGAAGGACAGACATGGCACAATATCAAACGAGTTTATCAAATAAGGACAATTATCAAGCGAAATATTTGAACATTGGTAAACATCACCAAAAAAATCTATAAAAGGGTCAATTATTACAGAAGCATTAGATGATTTGAAGTTTCCGAAGCTCATAATGAAGGACATCCTTCCACTTTTCGTTTAGAATTTGCGAATTAAAGGAAATCCTCAGCTACTTTTAAAAAGTTTGTGTCTGGTTGCATCAATAAAATTGGAATAACAAATTGATTTCAGGGAGTTATAATCCCGTATAGCGCTGGGGTATAACATATAATCTCTAACCAAACCACTCCAAGTGAATTTTTTGAATACTCCGTGTTTTATTATGAACCATCCGTATATGCTTGGAACAGGAGACTCTGTAGTGCTACAACCCGTAAACGGTATCGAGGCGGAAATTACGGAAAAGGGCTGACTGTAAATAAAGGATAACGAATCATTAATATCTTCAGAGCATAAGTCCCAGTCAATGCCATCCAGCGAGTTTCTAAGTTTGATGTAATTCGTTTTAGCAAATGAACGCTGATCACTAGGGATCACTTGAGTACATGGTTCATTGCCAGCTAGACAATTTACGGCCAGTAAAAACGACCGAAGTTGCCTATCTCCTGGGGCAAAGGGATCAGCTCGAGATAGAGATGCATTAGTATCCCAGGAAAAAACTCAGTTAAGTAACTACTTAAGATGTTGTTAAGCTGACACAAACCTAACTCACAGACACTATCGCAAAACCTTTCGTAAATTAATGGATAAGAAAAAGGAATATAACATTGAATGTCATCGTTTAGAAATTAGCACTAGCATTATTAACTTATCAATGGATTTGAAACGACAAATAATATTTTTGATCAAAGACAATTGCTCCAAGTAAACCGCAATATCAGACGCTTGATGAATGTAAGAGCATGTATTATATGCATTACAGCTAAGTAGTTTTATTTTAACGCCCACAAGCTCAACAGTTGCAGACACAGAAATACTAACCAAAGACGATGATTAACCGTGATTAACACTCCATTAACCGCAAAGAACACACTAACAGAACTTGCAGAGGTATTTATTGTTGAGCTCTTTACAGCCTAAGGATAGCTAACCCTCGGCGGACTAAGCGTTTCCACTGACTCCTTACCTTTGCGAAGGGACAAATCACGACATAAATCCTGACCCTTGTCGCTCACGACTGGATTTCGTGACGCCAAATCAACTAAATTGACCGATGGCAAGGTAATAGGCGCAACGCTAGCAGACCAGGCAGAGACCAGATGCCAAGGTGGGATGTTGAATTGAACCGGTTCCGTAGGGAACTGTCGGTACGCCACAGTGCAACTTAAACATTTTTTGGTTGTTCGAGGGGAAGTCGCAGTCTCTAGAAACTCACGAGGCTCAAACATTTCATGGCATTGCTTAAATACCGTCATCGCCGGATCTAACGACTTCTCAGTCTCCAGAAAGCCCAATTTCGTCCGTGTAAACAATCTGTAGAAGTTAATACCTTTTTTTCTACAGTCCAGGCAGGATTAACGTAGCCCTTTCGTGGCATCACCAACAGCATCCGTTGCCCTACCAGTGAGATCTCCGCACTTGGGATGCCCATAGCGCTCACACAACCAACAAGATATAAAACGATGGCAACCGGAACTAGTTTTTGCTTGGCACAGATTAAAAAGACAACACATGTTGCCTAATAAAAAAATCAATAAAATGTTCTATTCCAAACAGTTCCTCTCAACCACTTTCCGCGTTGATAAGCACGTAGACCACTTTAAACAGCTGACAATACTTATAGCGAACTTGAGTGTTGCAAATATTAACAAGGAATTCGTATGCTAACTAGAAGTCACTGCCATCTAACACCGAATCAA
Organism: Glossina morsitans morsitans; assembly: GCA_001077435.1. Classification (NCBI taxonomy): domain Eukaryota; kingdom Metazoa; phylum Arthropoda; class Insecta; order Diptera; family Glossinidae; genus Glossina; species Glossina morsitans. The sequence goes on along the minus strand of CCAG010003652.1, from coordinate 18,239 downwards.
ACCTCGAACACTCGCCAAGATTATGTATAAAACACAGCTAAACATTTCAACAACATATATTTTGATGTGTGTTACAACAAAAAACAATTATTTATTATACACAAGCGAGCATCGAAAAATTATCGACTCGAGTATGGCAAGTAATCTCTTCAACATATTATATATTCACTTAATTTAAACCAAATATGTGATATTTTGATGAAGCTTTCGCCAATTTTCTGCTCAAATTGTTTCATCGTCAAGTCATTCAAGTCATTTTTATGGCCCTTTTATGAAAATCCAGGTGCGAGTTGCGTGTTAAATGACTTAAAAACTTCTAACCAAGCTGCAATGGGAGACGACATCTCTCTTATTAAATCGAATTAGTTGTTGATAGTAAAAAGTGGAATGAATCGCCTGGCTAGGTTGGGACATCCCTTCCTTTTACTCTACTAAGCACACAGCATTACTGTACGTACTGTAAACCCGGAGTTTCACGCGATTTGTGGAACTTCATGATCAGCGGTTTCCCACTTTATTGCCGTTTGTGACCCATTTTCCATCGACCGTTAAATAACTTAATTTCGTTTCACCTCAACAGCGATTCGGAGACGGTAATTTGATCTATTGAATTTTTCGCTTTTAATTTAACATAAGATGAAATGAGCTGATCTCTTTCCAATTTCACAAAGAATTTTGTCGACCTTATCAACAATTGATCGAGGGGGAAAACGAAAGGATCATTTAAATTCTACTAATTTTAGTAAAGCATATTTACAATAACTACCACAAGTATTTTCATAGACTTACGAACAGGGAGTAGTATTATAGACACTATGTCTGGTTTTTAAATTATCTACGAGTTATCACGTTTCCTATGCGTTATAGTTTTGCTTGATATGGTTAGTCTCATCAAAGTTACATGACAGCCTATTGCGAAATGCGCCACGATGTTTTCCTTCTACGTAGTATGCTCCTATTAACAATATACAGGAATGTATGTTCAATCCTAGAAGTCGGAAAATGATATATTCGCTTCATTACAGAACTATAACATGGAATTGGTATACGCGGCAACACAAGTAGAAAAAATCCTACATTCATACTCTTTTGATAAAATTTTCAGAGGCAGATTTATAATCATTGTTGGATAATGTCAATCACATTCCCTCATATTTCTTTTTTTTGCGCTGGCCAATTACCTCAGGTTGCTTGATTTACACTTCATCGAAAGAAAACAGGTCAACAGCCGCAAATCACATAACAATGGCAGTGGATTGACATAACTGCGGGATAGGCAGGCAGTACATTTTTTTGCAATACCGGCATAATTTCGTAAACATCCAGAGTTCCATGAGGCCATCTTCTGGTCTACAGCTATGTCATTAATTTAAGTTTAAAAGAATGTGATGACATCTAACGAATCAATTTTGTGATGTTACCTATAATTGTATTATACTTTCTATCATTTATCTCTGAATGTCGCCGCGTTACACGAATAGGAAACACCTCCTGAGTGATTGGTCGTATTAAAAAAGAAAAAAAAATTAGAAGTTTTATCAAAACTAAAAACATTTGTTGCTATTGCTACGCATGCAATGTTATCTAAACTTTCATTTAAAGCAGCCTTTTTCTCTTTCAGTTAATAACGGTTCATTGTATTCATAGAGACAAACACACACGCTTTTGTACCTATGTATCAGTTTACGATAAAATATTACGATTTTTATGTTTGCATTGTTGTATTTATTATTTTCACAGCATGCCAATAACAAACGCACAAGCACATAAACTCTTGCAATATATTTATGTCAGTATTTTTGTTAGATTTCGCAAATATAACAAAAAGTACGTCTATATGTGCATATAGGAGGAAAGTAATGGAAATGGCGGCAATTATCAAACGAATCTGAAGAATAAATCGCACAGGCCTGTGTAAGTAAGCAAACATCTGTCTATACACTACCGCTTATGCATACCGCATATGGTATATTAACGTGGGTAGTTTATGGCAGACTGAGAAAAAATGTTAAATTTTTCTTATAAAATTCTTAAAAGTTTCGTTCTTTCAGCAAACAAAACAAAACACGAAACCCACTAGAAAAGTTATATGTAACTTAAGGAGTCTCATAGAAACTCATCTCTGAAGCAAACAATTCACAAACATTTTTTTTAATGAAGGGCGTGTCAGCCAAGGTTACTTCTGTATTCTGTAATAGTGTACTCTTGTGTCATTTGACAAACACCTATGCCAGTTCTCAAATCTGCACCAACTACAGATTTTAACTTATAGATGAAAATTTTTAAAAGAATTTATGAGCATTTAAAGCGCATTTCGCACATGTGTGGAATAAAACGAATGACTAAACTCGCACTGTTGTAACGTTTCCAAACAATTCTTGTGACTCTATTCGATTCACATAAAGCCCCTTGACGTAACAAGGCTAAATCGGCTAAGCATCAAAATTATATTTACCTTAGTATTAAATCTCACTTTTAAAACAGCATTAAAGTAAATGTGACCATTTTCAATCAATAGCGAACGGATAGACATGCCAACGATATTATCGATGTAACCAGATAGATGGGGAATCTTATGCGGATTAAGAATACATACATTGTGAACCCTTACGAAAACAGCAACGAAATTATATATATATATATTATTCTTAACCAGGCATGGATAAAGATTAAAAAGAAAAGTACATAAATGTATATGAGTAGTAATAATAATTGTTTCTATTATAGTTTATTGTCGCGCTTGTTTATCAATTCTCATTTAGTCCTCGTTCACTTTATACAATGGCCTTAGTAACCACAAAAAATTAAGAAAGACTGAAAAAAGGCAAATACTCATAAGCTGTTTTTTTTTCTATGGCTACAGTACTGTTTTTTATTTTCTGGATCAATTTTTTATACGTTTTGCTAAGGGAAGAGCGGAATATAATGTTGTCATGTAATTTGTAACTTTCTATTATGTTGGGATATTATTATCAACAACAAAAAGATATTGGTAACTAACGATGTGAAGTGTATATATACTTATTATTTTTAATGAACAATTACTCGGAGGATGTTTCATATTCGTGCACCACGGTGAAGGCCAGAAAGAAGAAGAAGTAAATAAAGGGAAAGATATTGGAAGGTGACTAAAGTCCACTGGGTCTGTGTGAACAATCGGCAAGTGTCATGCCTTTACCGACTGACCACTCACTATAGCTACGACCAAAGTAAATTCTACCGCACTGAGATTTGAACCCGCGAATATTAACTTGTTAGCCGTGATTCTGACCTACTCGGCTGCTCTTGTGGATAAACTAAACTAAATAGGAGTGGCTACTAAATGTATGTCAAAGCGTATATTTTCAAAAGTTTTGTATACATAAGTCAGACACTGCAGCAGCTATATAAACTTTTAACATTCCCTTCATCGAATACCTTTAATAATACATTGCTACTTTATTCTCCTTACACCAATGCCACACACCGCCTTGCTTACTAACCTTACCTATATTGTTGAGAAATATCCATTGTAGTCCTTTTAAAATGTATATGAACTTCTTCATCTTACGATTTGCATCATCTTATTATTATGCATTTTTCTGCCTATCCATGCATACGACCTTTTCTTTTGTCTTTCGTCTGGCTGTCTTTCCATTTTTTGTTTGATTACGATTGCAATTTTTAAAGTTATTCAAGTTATAACAGGAGGCTACTTTATGTTTCAATCACATCTGGAAAACTGAAGAAATTTCCATGCAACAAATCAGAATCTAAAGTTCAGCAAAAATATATGAATCAATGAAAAAGTTGGGCTGTGCCTATGGCCGTACACATACGAAAAGTGACAGTTCATAAATAATTAAAAAAACGAAACGTTTTAACATTCTGTTTATTTGGTTTTTCAAACTAAGCCAAAACTCCGAAAAAGTTTCTACATTTTGTAATATCACTGCGACCAAGTCAATAACTCTCTGTTTGAATGCTTATGGAAATACTCGTGGTAGCTATTATGAAGATGCTTCACTGATTCGTCCGATTTCCCCTTTGATCAAGTTTTAATAAACTCGATAAAATTCTTAGGGAAATTGGAAAAGACCAGCTCATTCCATTTTATGCTAAATTGAAAACAAAAAAAATGGACAGATCGAAGTACCTAATTACCGATCGCTATTGAAGTAAACCGAAATTAAGTTATTTAAAGGTCGATGAAAAATGATAGCGTGTCTATAATTGATCAATAAGAGAGATGTTGTCTTCTATTGCAGCTTGGTAGAGAGGTTTTAAACCGTCTAACCTACAACTCGGAACTTGATCTTCAAAGAAGATCCTAAGATCTCAGGAGAACTATAACAAAGATCAAATGGTTTGTCCAGAAAAATGCCATGCTTTATCGAGTAAAATGCCACATATAATAAAGCGAATATAATATATAAGAAAAATCAGTTTAAATTTTGTTGAAAAAGGACAATTAGCTTCTTCCTTGATCTATTACAATCAAATTTATATAAAATAGATGGTGTAACAACGATATACACTAGTCCGTTGACAAACCCGTCATTCTTAAAACCGAACTATTTCTAATTAGCAGATGGTTCACAAAATTTAATAGTTTCATTTCATTCACTTCATTATACCCTACACCACTTGTGGTACAGAGCATATTAAGTTAGTGCGTACGTTAAGTTTCTGCGTAACACGCAGAAGGGTTTAAAAGAGACCCACCCTTCATTATACCGATCGAACCAGAATCATAATCTGCATTGATCTAACCCTGTCTGCCCGTCTAATGTCTGTCTATGTAAATTGTGTTTACAGGTTGCAATTTTTGAGATATTTGGTACACTGTCGTATTTTGACGCAAGCACCAACCATGTTGAAAATGGTTCGGATTGGTCCGCTTTTTACGCTGTGGCAATTTTCGAACACCCTGTCATATAACGAAAACTGAAGCTCATACGACAAAAAGCTATAATTTTTAATGCTTTATGATGAAAATTATATCATAATAGTAATTTAATATAAAAAAATTTACTGCCAAATTTTGACCATCTCGGCCTACCGGATCCTACCTAATAAGGATATTGAATAAGGAAAATTGATCCTTTGTACAGCAGAAAAGTCTAAGTCTTAATATATGGTGATGGAAATTGATCAATAATATTATAGTAATTTCATACCAAAATGAAACCTACAAAATTTAGATCATCTACGCCTATTTTTGGATCCTGCCCTATATGAGTATTAAACTTGTATTATATTATGTTGCGTTTTCGGGCCGCTTCCCCATAAATATGCATATTAAAAATATGCCTTCATATAGAAACAGGATTAAATTTTTGTGTTTTATAACAAAATTAAGAATTGTGTTAGACAATGTGGTGTAGGGTATTTATAGTACGCCGTGCCCGACTATAATGTTCTTACTTGTTTATGCATCCATTTATTTCATATTCATACGCACATTGGACTATGTCTCTATCTTATTCAAATCAATGTCCTAATGTACACTTAAGAAAAAGGGGAGAAGAGATTTGTCGTCAGATGACGAATTTCCGTTTCATTTATTTTCGGTTAGAATATAGAATAAATAAAACTGCTAAAACCTACCCATAAGGCGTTAATGGAAAATATTCTTTGATAAGCGCATTGTCTTCTTTGTTCCTCTTGCTAAGTTTTTGTTATTTCCGCTTTTGTTTACCTATTCTTTCAATATTTGCTGCTACTGTTAATGCTGATCTCAGTGTTATTGCAGCGTTTCGTATTCCCGTTGAAATTATGTCAAATTGCCGACAAATTGCCGATCAGATTTGACATGTGATTCACGTAATATGAACTCAATTTGCAAGAAGAAACGGTATGTGTATGTAAGTAACAAATACTCATGTTTGTTGAAATATAAAGAGTTGTAAAAAAAAGTAATTAAACCTCCATACTAAACGTTTTGACTGTTTTAAAATGCCTGAGTCCATAACCTTTTCACAATACTTGGTGCCGGATTATTTGGGTTTAATTTGTTTAATGTCTTCATCTTGTTGTTACTAAATTTTGTTTGGAGACCGTCAAACAAGCGATTTTGAAAATAATAATAATTTTATAGTACTTTTACAATAGCGTTCTTCTTAAGTAAACTGGACTTACTTTCCGCTTTTTACAAAAGTGGGATACCAACATATAAGTATACCTAGGAAGTTAGTAATTTGTCTTTATTTTGGTGTAAGCGGATCGCTCCATCACCACCTTTGGTCGAATTGAAGTTGTAACGTTTAACTACGCTCCGATTTGATAGTAATGTAAATAAGAAAGAAGCTTATGGTTCATCTTTTCTGATTTCTTCTAATTTGCTTACTATACCTTTTATTTTGTGTTTCCTTTTTAGAAATAAATATTTTAAAAGGAGCAAATGTGCGAACTACTTCAATCAAAATTTTAAGTATTGCTACTCAAGTTCCTTTTCAGCGTTTTAAGAAATTAGTAATTCCATGAGACTTGCTAAGGAAAAAGAGGGATTATTGTGCGGGTTTGCTTATCGACCGTGTTCCAAGTTATCATCTTAACTTTGCTTTCAAGTTTACAGAAAAGGAAAAAAAGTCAATATAATTGTTCTACTTCCACAGAAATGTCTAAAAATACTGATTAGTTTTGTTTTTATTTTCTTTTTTTTTATATTTCACCTGACTGCTTAGTTAGCAGCCAGCCTACCTGTTAACCTCATACAATACTTTAGTGTTATTGAATTATTATCAATTTAATGGTCAATTATTTTTCGCATTCACCGAGTTAAAAATGCATTAAATAAATGGATTTTAATCCTATAATTTAGTTTTGTATGTGTCAGCGTTCGGTGATAACACCTGTTTGTTGCAAACGCTGTTAATGACGGCCAGACCCATAACTTTAGAAATGGACTGGCTTGATGCAAAGGTATGCGCGTTATAAACTATGGAATAATGTAGCGCAGTCAATGCTCTCATTTTATGGTGTGCTGAAGTTTGCACTTCTCTACTACTATTTCATTTAAATTCTCATACTATTGAATTTTACATAAAACAAAACGAGGAAAAATTTTTAGTATACCCTTCACGAGCACAGTAAAGTTACGTTAGTTTCGTCATTTAGTTAATAGCAACCAAACGATGTGCTTTAGGCACTCTATATAGTATATGATTATAAACCGATGTACCGGTAAGATTTATCCCAAGACTTCAAAATATAGTTTCAAACTTTACATGTATTCTTAGTATATTAATGTTGGCTACGCCCAAACTAACTTAGCTTTTCCTTTCTGTCTGTCCATTTCTTCCTCATTTGGTGTATACACTGCCAATGAATCCTATGGCAACAACCAGTTCAACGTTTCTCAGAAGCTAAAAATTCATGATACGTTGGACTCATTAACATGTGGATAGCTAACAAAATATCTTATAATGTTTATTTATTTGCTTGAGATAGAGGATATTCCAAATTGCCCATAAAGTCAACACCTGACTCTTATATGTTTGCCAAAGTAAGTAAGAAATCAAATTTTAAATTTTTAGGTAAATCAAATTTAGGCATGCCCTACCCAATAATATTAGTTTTCATATCACGCTGCTCAAATGTTATGTTAAAAAATAAATTATGGATATACAGTTTATATATGTATATTATAGGCATAAAAAATCCGACTTATGCGTGAAAGACTTTGTTTGAAAACAATTTACCATAGTTATTAGTGAATTCACTTTAAAGCAGAGGCCGGCAGAAAAGTGTTCATCTTCTAAGCATGTAATATTTATTTAATATTTTATATTTGAGTTATCTAAACCCTAGGTATTGAGGTTAAGCAAAATGAATTGATGCAGATATTCTATACTTCATAGTATATGTCATGTTATGATGAAATATTAGATTTAGAGCTCGATATGATCGACATTAACAACGAGCAGAGCATACCAAAGCAAGATCAAAACGACATTCGTCGATAGCTGACTTATTTTCTTTAGCTTTCCTAACATGTTGTCACAAATTTTCTTTATCACAAACTAACAAGAACACAATGGCAGATGTATGATGGGAAAAACAAAAGCGAATAATTTCTAGTGCGTTCGCTCCGCCGTATCACGTTTTGTTTACATGTCCGGCACTTCTCCGTAGCGTAACTTCGAAGGGTTTGTGTTAAAATTGTGCTAATCAATCCGTTTTTTCAATGGTTAAGTGAATAATGTATATGTAATTTAACCTAATACCAAAGGGCGAAAATATATTGTGCTAGGTCTACCATATTTTCTGCAAATATTGCCGTTTTTCCACAGTCTCTTTCTTCAGTTTTGCAAGAAATGATTCATAATATGTATCTGTAATGGTTTTTCTTTCTTCAAAATAATCGATTAATAAAGCTTCATGATACCACTTTCCAACTAAAGAAAAAAAGTTTTGGTTTGTTGGGGCTGAGGCTCCATTCACAATGTATTGTTCTAACTATGTTCGTGTTTCTAAAGTTTGTTGGTGTGTCAAAATTTCATCGACAATAATTAATTAGCGACAAAACTCTACTTTATTACACTTAAACTATGCGAACAGAGCGTAAGAATTTCACATTCGAACAAATTTTTGCCTAATTTGGGCAGTCGCGGCACACAACGCGCGTCACGTTAAAATTTTGACTCAATATGCAACAAACGCTTTCTTGGAGTATACACTATGTGTGTAACCTCCACTCGATGGTTGTTCAGCACCATGCGGCCTGGTGGGGTGATATTTTCGTCGCAGTTTTGGCCATGCCCAACGTTTATCGTCACCTAAGCTGATGTTTTAATTCAACTACGCAAAACTTCACCACAGTTGATGATGATGCAGAGTCCCCGTAAGCGATGTCCCACTCGACCTTTACTTGTGTGGGCAAAACACAAACCGACTCCCGCAACCAACTTTTAAACAATAGCTCCGTATTCATATCAAAATGTATGAAATTTTGGTAAGTACTTATTAACGCGTGCATCAACATAGTCCTCAACTTCTATAGATATGTGCTGCCATCTACTTTAAATCAACACCTTTCCGGACCGCCTAGATCATTATATTAACCTTGGGACTAATCTTTGATACGTGGCACACGAAAACAAAGTGTGCAAGCGGCAGAGTTGCTTGATCGAAAATATTTTTAAATTGGGCTTAAAATTATAAGGCGGCTGCAAAGTATTTGTACCAAGATTGAAGTCAGTATAGGCTTTATATCATATAAAATTATAAGTTTTTACATTTTTTGGGGATTGTGATCTGTTCTCAACTTTGATCTACGATCGCCAACTACGAACAAATATATGTAAAATATTAGATTTTTATCTAAAACACAACACACATATATATTACGAACACTGATTACTATCCCTCTAGTATGAATAGTAGGTTTTATTGGGTTAATGTTATCAAAACGAGACGATTCTAAAAGCTTCTATTGGCGAAACCGCTACGAGCTTTTTACTCCGCCCTATATTATAAGGAAAATACTCATATCGACGTAACAATTTAATATTGTCGAATAAAAAATTTTTCCTTGAGAATTTAAAGAGTTATTTTAGCAGTCGTAACACGTTTAGTATTAATATTTATTTGGGCTATATTTTGGGCCTTTTTTACACATCCCAGCGAATGTTGGTTGTTAATTTGCTGAGTAACAGAAAAAGAAGAATTATTTGTGCCCTTGCCGGTTTTTTTCTGCTCGAATATTAAAAACTTTTATAGTCATCGTAAACCAACAAATATAGTTAGATAAAGGACAATATTGACACAGAGCAACCCAATTCCTTCGAATATTTTACATTAATGCATTAGTGGGTGTAGTTTTCTTATAATTAAGTCATAATCCTTGTTCGTTTAACAATGCGTAAATAAACGCCTAAAAGTCCAATTTTCACTTAGATATATGAAAAATAGCATTTGATAGTTTTTCTTCTCATTGCTCTTTTAGCTAAGCCCACATGCTTGATCATATATATGTATGCGTAAATATATGTATTAAACTGTTATTTTATGTAGAAAGGTCAATATCAACCAATTTAGCCATTATATACATTGGTATTTCGCATTACTTTATCATTGGCCAAAATTAACGGCAGCACCTAATATTTCATATAAAGGTTTATTGAAGAATTTGTTATTTTAATATTCAAACAATACAAATACTAGTATATTTTGAAACATAAGTGCAGGGAAATAATGTTCAAGCTTCAATTGCCTTTTCTCATTTTCATTTCCACATGCATTAATCTTTAATGTTAAAAAATGGGATTTTTGGCATGTATCTTTCCTAGGTTCATAAAACTGAAAATTAAAGCTATTTTTGAAGATATCCCCGCCTATCCATTCGTTGACATGTTGTTGTTTATCATTTTTACACTTTTCAAGTTATAGATTATACATTTTCGTAATATTTATATCTGGACTTAAGTATTTTCTGTAGGGATTATGACACTTTGTGTAATGACCAATGAAGGCAGGGAGGCTTTGAACATACTCTTTGACAGCAATTATGAGAGATGCTTCCGTTTTTCTTCCAGAATTTTCAGATTTTCAGAAAAATATGTCTATTGATCTCAGCTTTTTAAAAAATACTGAAAATAGTTCAAAACAATACTTCACAACACTTAACTCACTTTTAATAAAACATTAATTCTACCTCTTTTCCACTAGCCCTCGCAATTAATTGCCTAAGTGCAACGACTAACACCGTTGCTGCACCGTTAATTAACAAAACTTTTCTCGAATAAAATCGTAATAGTTCGCAAGACATTGATTACAAATATATTTAAAATTAAGAGATTCCGTTAAGTTGTAATTAATGATATCATTAACTTAATATTTTTGAAAAAGTAACTTACTGCATTTTCAAAATAAACGGCTAATATGTAGTCATTGTTGTTTCCATCATAGTCCTCTCTCATTATACTTCAAATGACAAGAGGAACGGAAAAATTAAGAAAAAACAATTTTTTAAATAAACCTTTGCTGCGCGCAGGCGTCGCTACTCAACACAACGGGTGTTTGCGTTTTAATTTGCTAAAGCCAACAGGGCTCTTATTGACGTTTGTCTGTCGGCTTGGGTTGTGGTTAGACGATTACGTGTGTTACATATATTTAACGCACACAATGAGTCACTTTAATTAAAATCTAAAAAAGAATATCGTTTAAAAAATAAATTCAAAACAACTCTTTAGTGAGAATATCGAATTAATGGAATCAGATATTATCATATTTATCTGAGTTTGACAATACTCGCAGCGGCAGTGATTGGCTCAGTCGGTAAAGGTATAACCCTAACGAATTGGGCACACATCCACTAAGCTGCAGCCACTCCCTCTCTCATTCTATTTCCGCACTTCTTTCGGAGCACCATCATGTTACACGTATGGGAGACATGAGATTAGTCGCATTAAAAAAATATATATATATATATTTTTGGAACAGTGGAGTGCGGCATGGAAGAGCTGCTTAAACAATTCATTGATCCACGCTTGAAAAAATGGTAATTACGGAAGGCAATTGGATTATCACATCCTTTCAATAACATTTTCCTTCGAATTGAACAAGGAACAAGGTTAGTTACAAGGGTAAATAGCGTTTAATGGCAGGTAGTTTAACGTATTAATGTAGAAATTAAAAAACCTACGTACAATTCAGTGAAATTTTATACATGTTGGCCTAAACCGAAAAGATTGTGCTATGAAATAAAGCGGCCACAGTGTTATCAAATCTCATATAGCATTTGTTGTGATTTGTCTGACAATCAAGGCTTTAAACACAATAGTGGGTTGATCATTCCAATTTTTGGGATGGGACTTCAACTTTACCGACTTTTTACGAGACTTTTTTAAGAATTGGCAAATCCCACCCAACACCATTCATTTTATCATACCAATAGCAATACCAATGGATTGTAATGTCCTATCTTATTACACTATGTTAGAATAAAACTGGTATTGTTTTAGATGAATTGTCGATAGGTTTTGTTTAGAATCAAATGAAAAGAAAACATAGAATTTGAGTTTTCTGCCTACTTTGAATTCAATATCTTAATTTTTTTCACTAGGAGGGTTTCAACAACACACATACACAAAGACGAGCAGATATCGCTAGATCGATTCAGAATTTGAGGCTGATCAGGAATATAGGCTTTCTGAAGGTTCCGTTTGGATTCTATAAACATTATACCAAAATGAGTGTGTGCCCAGCGTTCGATGAAAGGTATAATAAAAATTGAATCTCATCTGGTAAATATATTGGCATTAATCTTTGGCAGAGAGTGATGGAATTGCTAAGAGGAAACACCTCGCAAAACTAACCTGATGGGACGGTTATCTGGCAATACATAATTCTTTATGATGTACATTTTTTATGATTTACGTTATAGATATATATAGAAGTTTGGATTGCCATTTCAATAAAATTGATCCTATTCTCAGTGCACTGCTAAAGTTTTGGAATTGACTCTCTTGTCTACCACCGCTAAACCTTTGAGAGCAATTTAATGGGAATTTCGTTTCCTATCTGTATACAATGAAAACAGGTTAACGTTTTCAACGAAATCAAAAGGATTGCTAGGGAAGCACATTAAGTCTTATTGTTTTGAATTCTCCATGATTACATATTCATCAAGGGACAGTTAGGTTAGGTTAGGTCTTTTATAAGGGGATTATGTTGACGTTAAAACGTTTATTATAGTCATTATTTCAAGTGTACAAATTGTAAGTTGCATTGCAACTTTAACTGAACTTAACTAGCCTAGGAAGTTTAGTTGTTGTTGTTAAGTAACCTAAACCATACAGTATATATTATAATTATGCATCCTCCTCTGCTCTGCTACGCGATCAATATATTGGTTATATTCAAGTTATACGCAAATGTACCTAATTTTTTATTTTAGTATCTAAGCAGGAATTTTTATCTACTTATCTCTTATTATAACTGTAGAGCTATTCCATATATTTTTACTTCACTGGTCTAAGAATTAATATTATAGCTTCAAATTAGCCAATCATATAAACCCAAAAATTGTTAACCCGGCTTTCCGGTCGAAATCTTCATATGAGAATTAAGAAAATTAAATTGCTTCGGTGCAAGATTAACAGCACGGGCGAAGCATTTCACGCTCGAAACATGGACAAGTATCCGTGAATGGTTTCATGAGATATTAGCTACGTTTTCTAAAAGGTATGTTTTTTATATTTCAAGGACGTTCTCTCTCTATGACATCGAAGACATACCCCGCCTTCAAACTCTTTTATGGGCTTCTGTGCGCATATAACGCTCGTCTTTTTTACGTTCAATTATAGCGATTTTTCACAGAAAAATTTCATTGGAAACTCAAGAGAAATTTGCAAAATGATATTTCCAAAAAGAAAATTCCAAAATGTGTATCTAGAACAAAAACCGAAAAATTCAACTTAACTGACAGCAACTGTAAGCAAGTGCGGTCACACATGGCTTTGAAAACATCCACTTTATTAGTTTATAGTTCATTAAAATTAAAATTTATTTTTTGAGCAGTAGGGAGTTTTGAGTAAATGCTCTTCGTATATGAGTTACTGTACAGCATACAGGTATAAAGCTGAAGATAAGAACCTAATATACATCCATAAGACCAATTACACCATTTTTTAAACTTTGATTTACTTGAGAAATGCAAACCCGAATAGTTATATTAGCATTAGGTTTATGAGTTACTTTTTGTAGATTTTTAAGTTGAATTCAACGATTGCTGACTTACAATAAAGCGCAGTATTGTTTATGATTAGACAATATTCCTCGCACATTTCTAGTAGCATTTGAATTCTGTGCGTGCGTCCTGTGGAGTTAGTCGGGGAAAGGTATATTTTTAAGAACTGTTACAAAAAGCACTCCCTAAATAAACGCTGAAATCGATCTGTTTACGCAAACCTTAATCAGAAGCAGCAATCTCCGAACATATTATTGCGGACAGCATATTCAATTTCAGTAATGTGGCCAGGCACCGCTAGGCTGGAAAATCAATTCATCATGTTCTCTTTTAATATAACGACCGTTGTAATCGAATCCATCAATTGTCGTTGGCGACGTTTACCAGCAATTATTTCCTTGTGTTAGGTAATTTCTTACAACGGAGAACATGAGTTTAGAGTTGTTAAAAAATTCGTCATCTCCTGTCGTTGTTATTGTTAGTCTGCTCTACATCAAGATTTTGTATACTTTAGATTATCGTAGTGTCCCCGAATTTTATCAAATTTTACGATCCAGGAGCATTTCCCTTTGAATGGAACAGGATAAACAATGCTTCCCACAGTGGCTTCTTTTTGACTGATAGCGCAAAGTTCAAAATAAACAACTCGAATGAAATCATATATACTGTGGTTTAAAACTTAAAAGCAATACCACAACTTTTTTTTATTTGCTTTGTGTATGTCCCTTGTACGGCAATAATTGCGAAGAATTTTGAAAGGAGAAAGCGATAGGGAAGGGCCGCAGCCTAGTGAATATATGCCCAATTCGTAAGCGTTATGCCTTTACTGATTGAGCACTCACTATAGCTACGATCACGACGATCAAAGCCGCACTTGATATTTGAACCCAGGGATATTGGCTTAGTAGTCGCAATTTTCACATACTCAGCCATACTACTACTTTTAAGGAAAGTTCAATTTCATATTCACTCGCCATACTCGTTATGAACTTTGAACTTCTCGAAGTTATTCAATATAGTTTAGTCATGTTGAAAGAGACAACAACCGCCATGGAGCGACATCTTACAATATCTTGATTGAGTGTTTTTCGATAATTCATATAAAGTGTTTATTCAAATACAATTTTTGGTTGTCAACCCTATCAAAGCTTAAATAAAACAAAAAGAAAGTGAGCGCCATAAACGGTGAGCTCCTAATTATATGAAAACTCGTCTGCTGTAAAATGTTTCTTAGGACGAGCGGAAGTAAGTAGCGTTATATAATTTTGGATAACAGTGCGACTTCTGCGTGTGAAAGCGCAATCTTTAGTCTTCAGATTATAGTAAAATCTAAATTGTTTCTTCGAACATGTTTTGAAAACGTCAAGATACGCACCAAAAAACTACGAAACCAGTAATCCCTGCTTTCCATTGAACCGGTTGTAATAGAGAAGTCCGACATAATATCTGAATCGTAAAAAAGCCAGACGAGCTGTATGTAGTGTAATATGAGTTACTCCAACAATCTGCTATTCTGCTAATAAGATTGTGAAAGTAGCGGTTAGTGATGGCTTCAAAAAAACAAAAAATTTTATTAAAAAATTAGGAAAAAATTCATTCATATTCTCTTCCCTGAATCGTTTGTGGCATTATTTATGTTTACCAACAATTTTAATTCAATTAATTACCGGTATGTCGATTTATGCTATTTTTATACCTTCGAAATATTTTTTATATCTTTTTTTTGTAAAACCTTTTATATGAATGAATTGAACATTCAGGCAGACAAATAGGCAGGCAGACAAACAAGCAGACAAGGAAACAACTGAAATTATTTCTCTAATTGTAAGTAAATAGTTTGAAACGCTTCTTGTATACAACTCATTGAACGACAGGTGTATGTTAAATTTATTTTTTTGATTTGGAACACCTCAGAGTTTGCTTGATAATATATAAATAAAAATTTACATTGGTTATAAATCTGATCATTTTTGTCCAGATTGGCTATATCAACCTCTCTCTCTTCAGCGGCAAAAGACAAGTCCAAACTTGTCCGATACGGTTTACGATCAACTAAATAATTTAAGTTTGGAAAATGACAATGCCTATCCGAAAAAGGCATTCTTTAGTTAAAAAACTAGAGAATATAATAACTTTTCCTTTACAATTTTCGTCTGCGGTTTGAGATATTTACCGGATCCACGTAAAACTGTTTTATCAAGATTCCCCTTGTCCGCTCACTGTGGGTCGCACTTGCATTAACAAAACAACGAATAAGAGACTTACATTCTCCTAATGTGAAATCTTTGCTACTCGTTATCAATAATAATATTATGCAAAGAACAGTTGTATGTTAAATGTGGGCGTGTCAATGAGTAATACCCTTACATGCTGGTGCAGAATCGATTCACGTTATTATTGAAAATATATTATTTTGAAATATTCGTGATTTTTTCGGCTTAAAGACTTCCCCACTATTTTAGATTTTGTAACTGTGTTTGATCCAGATACACCCATTTTAAAGGTTTTTTTTTTGAATTGAGTCAAAAATCTATAAACTCTGTTTGATTTTTGTTACAATCACACTTCATTAGACTCATAAAGTATCCACTGATTACAATTGTGTATGCCGCATGTTTCAGCGGTAAACCATCAGTCAATAAGTTCGTAGGTTCACTAACAAAACAACAACTTTTAGATAAAATTCGATATTCTTCGTTAACGTAATCACTATCAAGAGAAATACATTCATTCCAACGGCTTCCTAACATAGCCATTCCTATACAACGTATAGTCCAAACCTTTAAGATACGCTTCAGTATCTCAATATCTCCTTCCGACGAGCGCTAAATTTGGAGAGTGTGGTGGGAAGCAATGCAAAATGCAATTCGTACAATTTGCCATTATTGTGGCCGACTTGGGACACGTTACGTTACCTTGTTGAAAGAGCATTTTATTTTTCTTCATTTCGTGCCCCTTTTTTTGCAATTTGGTCATTCACATGTTGTAATAATTCATGCTTCAATATTGATCCTTTGTCTCTTTTCAAAATAGACGATAATTGTTATCTTATGAGTATCCCAATATACGGATGCTATAACTTCTCCAGCCGGCTTTTTCCGGTTGCCGTTCGTTGGATTGACTGCCGATTTGGCTCTGGAGTATAGTGATGAACCCATATTTGATCCATTCCTACATGTTGCATATTAAAATCCTTTTTATTTTGTCTAAACAGTTCCAAACTACGCTCTACATCATCAACACGTTGGGGTTTTCGGTCGAAAGTAAGCATACACGGTACGTATATTGAACTGAATTCTCGAGAGCCATTGTTCATGGGAAATAATAGAAACACTGCCTTCTGATATCCTTAAGATATCAATTATCATACACGTATTTCTTCTTATCAAAAAGTAACGTTTAATCAACAAACAAAATTCAGAATTTCGTATTGTTTTGAAAATTGAACAGTAGCGCCACTAAAACAAGTGTAATTTGCAAACTAATGGTCAAAATATCATGACATTTTTGACAGATTTCTTTTAAAAATTGGTACTACCTAAAAATTGCATGGATTCATCAATAGTGGGTACTTAAATATTGATGCTTTAATATTTAAGCAAAATGTGTAAATTTTTTCTTCTTTTTTATTAGACTAATCAAGTGTCGTACTGATTTGAGCTAATTTGTTAAAATATTTGATTCCAGTCAGTTACGATAAATCTAATCCTCGTACTGCTAGTTGTTATGTATACGTTTTCAGCAGTGGACGATGCTTTAGAGTAACTGAATATTCATATTATTCCTCACTTTATGACTGTTTCTTTAGTTTGTTTGTTTGCTTTCTTTTCCTTTTCATTGTCTAACAATTGCCATCGATTGTCACAAATCAAGTCAATTCGCTTGACAATTTGCCGTTAATCAATGATCGGTATGTGAGTGCGTAGCATCTGTTCATTGCAAACACTGGCAGCAGGAAATAGCAAATATAAAACTGTCAACTCTTTTAGCGCGTACAAGATCTGCAAGACGTACATGCCTATATAAGCGTTTGTTATCGTAAAAATTCCTTTAAAAAAAAGTTGTAGAAGGCTGACTAGCGAGCAATTGAACAATTTGTAGACGTGCGCGTAATTATTTCAGTAATTTTCTGACAACAAATCAAGTCCAAGCAATGCAGTACAGGAAAATTTTAAAAAACACAACAAAAAAAACAATAGTAAAAGGAGAAAGAAAAACACTATCTTGAAATAATTGCTTTTCTGCAGGTTCGTCCGCTGTGCATTCGTTCATTTATTCGTTCATGATTCTCTTCAAAACGCAAGATATTACATGTTTTATGAGCATATTTTGCTTTTGTTGATTTTTATTTCTCACATTTGTCGTTTATTTATTTAAACTGACAAGTAACACGGCCGTGTGTTTGTGTTTTCGTGTAGGAAAAATTTTTTTAATTTTCCTCTGCTTTTTCCCTGTTGATACGCACACGTTGAGTAATTTCTGACAATTGTTTTCTTTCAAATAATGTTAAAATTAAAACTAAAATGAAACGGCAAATCATTGTGTTAAAGAAATTGCTTTAAAAATT